>QYTT01090190.1:8528-24942 GCA_006980735.1 Dasypogon diadema
AAACTAATGCTCAAAAAGAAAGAACAGGCCTAGACCAGAATTTCATTTCACTTAACATGTTTTTTATCATAGATAAGCTTTGGCCGCACCATATGCAAACCACCACAAAAAACCCTTACCCGCAATCAGAAAAGTTTTCAGACCCTCTAGGGAAAAATACATCTTTGAGGAAAAATCTGCATATAATTCTTGGATCTGGAACACCCAATTAATAATTGCAAATTTGGGTTCAATTTTAATATACATAAAAAATAAACAATATTAAGGGTTCGAAAAAGTTTTAAATGAAAAACAGCACTGTCTTTTCTCATCAATTAACGAGAACGCAATTATCAAAAGTAGTGTTTTTCCACTCATTAATTTACTGATTTGCCCATTTCAATATTCTTAACCGGTTTAGGTACCTATCTGTTATTCCGTTGTTTAGATGGTGTTAGTTGGGATTTTCTTAAATTTTCCTATACGATTTTAGAGAAGAATTTTATGATTTATATATTTTACAATTGTATGCTTTATTTATTATAGAATCGTTTTGGTTCGTAATTAAATAAAAAAAATGGCTAAAAAACTGGATTTAAAAGTAACGAACACCACATTCTGTCCAATACGCTTTACAAAAAACAAAATTACGTTAAAAAAAAGTCACTTTCTCTACTAATCTGTGCGTAGACAAAACATAGAAATTGGCCACTATGGTAGTTAAACCATAATTTAAAAAATCACCGAATGGTACACCAGACCCACGCGCTGCCACCAAAAAAACACTGGGTAGAAAGTGCAAACGCCGACGTTACCACTTCACTCATTTCGGTGAGTACTTTTTCTTCCAAACCAATCTTTAAGACTCTTCTACCTCCACAAAAAATCTCTACATGATTCTGCAATTATATTTTGCTATGAACTCCTGACCTTCTGACGATAGTTGTTCAATAATTCGTGCAGGTTCACCTGTTGACTTCTTCTCAGCTCCCTCATTCAATTCAAGCTTATTGTGCAGCCGCACAAAAATGTTAAGATGAAATCACAACTATAATGTTTGAAACTCCGTCTGCACCTATGGCTATTGATCAGGTCTCTGCCAACGTAATGCTAGGCGCTAGGCAATCTTTGAAAACTGCTATTAGATGAAAAATCTTGGCGAAATGCTGATTAATCTGGGTATATTGAACGTTTAACTGGTTCAGGTGATCTCAGAAAGAGACACATTAATGCATGTACCAACTCTCTGTCTTATATGCTAATTTGCATAAATGTCCACAGGTTTATTGGGCCTCCGGATGATGTCATCACCTCGAATAATTTTGCAGCAAATCTACATTTTTAGTACCGCGTGAAAATAGTAAAAACAGGCTAAAGTGTGTTGGTGGCTAAATAGTCAGGTTTATTCCTGTGAATTTTGCGACGTGTTTTTTTTAATACCAATGCAAATTTCGAACCACTTGGGTAATATAATTGGGACGGGATGTGAATTTTTGAGCAAAAAACTTGAAACATTTTAAAGCTATTACCGTCGTTCTATATTATTATCTAAATTGTGAATGTAACTTTCCTGTTTTAGATAAATTTAGTGTGAGTTGTTCATAAATCTATAACTTGATGAAAAGTTAATGGAGAAATTTAGCTAAGGGAACTAAAATGTGCTGTTCTTAAGACAGTAATATATCAGCGAAAACTTTCTGAGACCCGTCGAGTAATGCAAAAAATTGTGATAGAAGCGGTGTCAAGTTCTTGCTTCTGATTATAAATTCAAAGTGATTAGAATTTCGACTCAAATTAATTTAAGATTTTATCAACGAATTATAGAATTATACATTCATAAATGCATTAACTTCCGAGATCTGTCATATGACATATAACTTTCCTTCTGAGGATTGGAGACATGACCTTAATTTTCACGACAGCAAAGGTGAAAGACGTAAAGATTAAGATTCGTATCTTCGGATTTTTTGTCTTACACTTCTGAGTAAACCAACTCATAAACGTGTACAAATTTTTAAGTTGTTAAGTAATAAATAAAATTTAAGAGAATTCTTTCCATTCTACCTGCAGATTTCCTCTTCTGGAAGCGGAAGATCGATTCCAGCAAAGGGCACTCTAATTTAATTGAATACCAGTGGCTGAGGCAATTATGCCGACGAGAATTGTACTTTCGCAAGTGAACTCTTGTACAATCAAAATTTCATACTAAAAGTTTTGGATTAAATTGCAACATTTTTCAGATTAAATAATGAAATTCGCAATCTCCTTCGTACCTTTTAAAAAATTTGTGTAAAGGAAAATCTGTCATGTATTTCCTTCCTATGAAGTAAACCATAGAAAAGTAGGAAGTAGGGAAATGGATTATTTTAATTAAGATATTTCAAAATAAAGAAAATTAAGTTGAAGTCAAGTTCCTCATGAAAGAAAAAAGCCGGTTAAATTCATCTAATATCAATTTTTAAATCGTTTTTATGCTTACACAGTAAGAGTACAATTCAGTTCTCTTAAGGCTATGTTAACTAGATCCTTAGACCATTCCGCTCAACATGTGTACTAGGCCCGAGCAGATTACTGCCCTTAACCTGCTTTATAACTATTATCGGAAGTAATTTTTGCTAGGACTTGTCTTGTTCTCGCTAACGCACGGAAGTTACTGGTTCGGACTAAAGGTGTATTGGTACAGGAATCAAGATTTCTAAACCGAATGAATTGCCTGACCAACTCACGAAAATATATTATACAATCAAGAACTCATTCAGGACACAATTCAAAGAAATTTTGTTCCTAAAATACGCGATCCTCAATAAGGTTCCTCAATGAATTGACAGTGGATAGTGCAAGCTATCTGAATATAACAGAGAAGACAATCATTTCAAAACCTACACAAGGAAAGAATTTTTCAGAGCCAATCTGCAGGTTACGTTGCGAAGTACAAAGTCTGAAAAATCCTATGAGGAAAAGTCAACATTCTGGGCTTTAGATGTGAATCTAAAGAGCAATCCAGCAGTACAGTGCTATGAGCTGAAATATCGTCAAATTTTCGCAAAGCAAAAATAAGACGAACACAGTTATTGATGGCCACCTGCATTTTCGATGCACATATACTAGTTCAAGATTAAAATGTAAAAAGTAGCATCGAGCGTCAACTTAACACAGGTACTGCCTGCGCGCTCACCGCATCAACTCATTGGTCTGCGTACAGCAGAACGTTATTGCATATATACCACGCCACAAACCACTTGAGGAAGATTATTAATAAAAAGGCTGAACAGTAGCGGACTGAGTATAGAACCCTGCGGAATACCAATAATGACCGACATTGCACTTGAAAAATCTTTATGAACATTAACTCGTTGATAAATAATGTGTTTATTTTTTGAGCAGTGCACGAATTTCTGATAATCAAAGCAAATATAAGAACACCTTACAAAAAAGAATATGAGCGCTATCCAGAATTTAAATCCAAAATTGATAATATTCTGTCAGCCTTTACATTTTTTAATGGTACTTCCTTGATAAAACGAAATTCTTAACCTTTACCCTTTTGTAATTTTGTTTAATTAGCAACAATCTGTTTTGTTTCCCAACTAGGATTTTGCTATAGCTTTCAACTGTCACTATTATATTCTTTTGGGAATTTTTCTTTGACAAATTTTCAACCAATATTTTCTCAGATTTTATAGTATATGATATTTTGCCTATCCTCATTTTTATTCATTGCGAACAAGTGATAACTATGACTGCCTTTACAGCACTAACTATTCTCTAAAAACTTTGTTTAGAGAATACTATCATATACATGCACAAAGGTTATTTCGCTGAAAATTTCAAAGACAATATTGTGATTTATCTTATACCGTTTACTTATAACTGGTTATTACTGTGTCCCGTATCACAGATGTCGTATCCCCACAAAAATGTTAATAAATTAATACTTGTATAAATCTTTTTTTTCAGTTTTTAATTAAACTGATGCATTTTTTTACACGTGAATAATATTTATGACTTACAAAACCAGAAGTTGTCCCCGGGGATTCCACTATGTCTCTACCATTGGCGCAGTTATATGTTAAAATACACATCATATACGGTCAGGATGAAGTGAATCTCTGTTTAAAATTAAGATTACGTCATGTTCGGTCATCAGGTAAAATTTTAAATTTTATGATATTCAAGCGAAGAAGTAATAAAACCGACAGAATAAAAAAGGGGACAAAAATATTCTCACAGATAAATAATAAAATACTCTTGTATTTCTGAGTTGGAAATAGATGAAGTACTACTTTTTAAAATTTAATAAGTTGTCCTAAATGGTCATAGTAAATATTATCTTTTTTAATTTAGGTTTTTAGTATTTATTCTCTTTAAAATTTCAACTGCAATAGAATTCAGAATTGTAGACAGTAATAATAATAGCTTTATTAATACCAAATTCACTTTTAATGAAAAATTACATTAATTTATTACTTTGTTACATTCTATCGTGCTAACACAACGCCCTACTTGTATTTCTCCTTTCTTCATTATTATTATTATTTATTTATTACGAATTGTTATACAATTGAAAGCTTTTGTACATTAACGAATTTTTATAGAAGTTCTATGAAATTTATCTAGCACTATATTCTTGTAGGGATTTGTAAGATGATATTGCGAATCCTTACACCATAGTTTATACCAGTGATGGGCAAAATAAACTTTCTTCTCTTGAACTCACACATTTATAATTTTATATTTATATTTTCAATTTGATAATGTATAATAAAGCAACCGATAGAATGAAATCGCTATCCAAAGAGAACACGATCTTATAAAACCGTGCCAGCGTTGTCGGTTTGGTACTTTCATACCACTTTGGTAGGTTTTTACTTTAAGTGGTACGAATGTAGATCCTCTTCAAAAATGGTAGATTTTAATTCATTTAGTAGTAAAATATACTTTTTTTCTGAACGCAAGAATAGTTCTAACCTACTTGTAGATAACTAGATAGATGTAGTTGTCCTTGTTTGATTTCCTAGCCTTAATAACGAACATTTTCATCAAGTAATTTCATCAATTACTTATTCTTGTTAGCGGGAGAAATTTTTAATGGAATGCTGCATCACAATCAAAAAACATATAATATTTCTTGGTGTTTTAATAATCAATTTTTCCCTAAGAACGAAATTATAATAAAAAACAATAAGCTCCTTCCTGTCTTACCATTGGCATTTCCGCGAAATTCCAGTTCATTTCAAAAATGGAGGACGCTCGTCCAACTCTCCACCGTATATGTCAAAATGTTTAATTTAAGAAGAAAGAAAAAAGCCTTTTCAAAGTTAAAATACCGACATTTGTTTATTTTTCTGGTTTTGTGACAAACGACTTAAAAGCTTAGTAATTCGCTTTTTATGTCTTCCAAGAAATGGTAGGGTTACTCTGACGTCAGGTGTATGAATTGAGTTTTGTTTAATGAGACAAATTTTATTGAAATTACATTCATTCATCCCACAAATACTTGCTGAATTTTTATGATTTTCAAATGGAAACTGCACTTTATTTACGAACCTTTCATTTCAATAATTAGTTATGTACATGGAAATCTATTCTTTCATGGCAGTAAGAGAAGAAAAAGATACAAGTCGCGTTTATAAATTTTCCTCGAATTTCTTGAGGTTAAAAAGTTAACGAGTTGATTACTGGAAATTACATGTTACAAAATTATTACATAGCTTAAAACTTTTACTGTTATTATTTATGCAGTTTCAGTTGATTTAATTTAACCGGATAATGCACGAATGTTAGCTGTGGTTTCACCTCATATCTATCAATCTTACCGTGAAGTAGAAGAACGCAGGCCATATCTATTAAGTTTATCTTGCAATTGCGCCAATCTAATTAAACCTTTTTATGAAATTAAGTATTCCCCGCACGTAATGTATGGCTTTGAAAATGAATAAACAGTATATATTACTTATTAATAGTAGTCTGAGTGAATTAAGAAAAGGTTGTGGGAAGGTAAAACACGTGTTATTTGAATAAAGAGTGAATGTATTAAAACTTTTGATTATTTTTTACACAAAAATTTTATTGCAAAACAAAGATGTATAATTTAAAAATACCAAGCAAACATAAACACAGAGTCCAAAGTTAATTTCTAATAATTTAAAAGCTTGTGAAGGCGACTAAAGGTAATCAGTTTCATCGTAATTTCCTGGCTTTCTTGTGCTGTTCTACTTTTCCTTTGCATTTAAGTACAATAAAGGAAGAAAAAAAGTTTAATAGAATAGGAAGTGATTACGTAAAAAGGAAGTAGTATATAGCAACCTCAAAAGTGAGGCAATAACTAGTACAGAACATCTGATAGACCTCAAGATCCAAGCATTTTTGATAGAACAAAAAATAAAATAAAGAATGCAGTAAAATACATTTTTGTGTATTTTTCGAAAATCCGCAAATATAAAAAATCTGAAATAATTTCTCTGGATTTTGAAAATAAAAGTCAAGGGACCTAAATAAGTATTTTAAAACTTTCCATAGATTTTTTGCTTTTGTAATGCCTTTTGTTCAGATCTCAGTCCAATATGTCCAGGAAGTATTTATTAACCTACGTCTACTGACTTCTATCCTACTACGTACAGAGTCTGCAGCCAAGAAAGCATATATAACATATCCTTGACAAAGATGTATGCCCATATCAAGTTTACTGGTCTTTAATATTAGGGAGCTTCAGCTACCCTATATTTAGTATAGCCAATCTGAAGAAGTATTTTCTTAAATTCGAAAATCATTTGTTTCTTACAATTGGATCTTCTAATTGAATTCCGAACCACTTAATTGCTACAGCATGTAATATTTACTAAATATAAGTGTGTTGTCAGTAGAAAAAACTCGGTTATTGGTAGACGCTGATGTGATTAATACTTAGGACTTCATGATTATAAAATCACCGTTCTGCTTTTCACTAAAATTTGGACTTTTATTTTGTCATATTATTTTTTTCTAGCCAAAATACTTATTGTGGTTATCCTGTTAGTGCTCAAGAAAGAGCCAGTCTATTTTATTTCCGGCTCCCTCTTCAATACCTTAATGTAATCAAATGAAGGTTCATGTTCTAATGAAAAGCAGCGCGATCACTTCATATTCATGAGGGTTTGATATTCATTCATCCCACTAGCGTTTACAAATAACGAAGGCTAATAATTTGAAGTCATTTCTGTGTTGCGACAATGGTGTGGTTCGAAACCGGCATTAACCAGTAGATCAGGTGAGGTTCATTCATGCTTCAAATGTATTTGTAGTCACAAGATAATTTATTTTCAATTTGTATTTCTTTTTCATAATAGTAACGTTAGGAAAATACTATAAAATATTTATGCAATAGTAGAAATCATATTTATTATATAAACACAAGTTCGAGAGAAAAGGACTATTCCGTATTCCAAATTGAATAAAGCGAATCAATAAATAATAATATAGAAGTGAACTGGAAAATATATTAAAAGTGAAGTAAATCTAATCAGTAAAAAAGATCCTTAATCAGTGTGTAGAGAATTTTCCAAACATTTTTAAAGCCTACCAGAATAAAGTCCGAAAAAGGATATTATGAGGTGGCATTTTAATAAATATTTCCGATTAAAACAATGTTTTTAAAAAATACGACTCTTTTCTAATATTATAAATAATAAAGCATGTAACAATAATAATATTATATAAAAAAAAACATAATATTAGTTGTTTTTAAAAACACTGTACAAACAAACGAATTAGAAAAAAGGTCGTTTTGCTCTAAAGTCTCCCTATTTTTTCAAAGAAATCCACATCTGAGTTACCCAAAAAAAAAGCTTTTCACACTTATAAATGAAACTGAAAAGCAAAAAAATATTTTTTCCCCATTTAATCTTGAAGATCCACCTGGTAACACAAAGATTTATTGCATAGCACTTACAGAATGGATCATTTTCCTAACCTGATCTTGAATGGTTGGCATCGAAACACATTAAAATACATGTCTCGTCTTTCAAGTGTTGAAATGTAATTTCCATAAATATATAAAATTCAAAATGCGTCTCAATCTATCTGTTTGATTAGCATTCGTATTAATTACAAAAGTCTTGTGTAATTAAAAACATGCGCATGCATGATGCAAAATCAACGTTTTTTTTTATTGTGCGCAAATTTCGTAAAAAGTAAAATTACTCTTTATATTGTTACTTTTTCTAGTATTTCAAATAATTACAGTACCTACATTTGTATATTTACAATGTTTTTAACAGATACAAAAAAGTATCTTGCCATGGCTCACAGTCAGTGTCATATTTTTTTCTTTTTTTGTAAAATCCAGATTAGTTGTCAGTTTAAAAACGTTGTTAAATGATTATGCAGAAAGATTCTCAGAACTCGTTGTCATGTATGAGTTTGAAAGTTTAGCAAAGTCACTATAGAACAGAATTTGTAATAATAGAGGAATGTCGCTGTTAATACTAGCAAGTTACTTCACAAACACAGAAAAAACGTACATAAGTCAAATGTTACTACTTTTAAAGCCACAAGGTAATTGACTTGAGTTTTAACTTACCAAATAAAGTCGCAGAAAAACGCAAATGACAAGGTGAAAACACAAAATAGTTATCCAGTAAAATCACAAAAGTATTCTATCCATAAAAGCAGTGACGTAACAAGAGAATTACGATAATGCATCCATGAATAGGCGAACAAATTCAGATACACTTGCACGTACTATAGAAAGAGGCGCACACCACTGTAAGGGAAAAGGTTGAAGTAACAAATGCGCTTTCAAGAAAACTGTAAGAAAAACAACGAAAAAAGCATCAATCTGCAGGCATTTGCAAGCACTTGGCACAGCTCTTATTTTCCTAACCGCACAGGTGATATCGATTAATGCATATCGTCAGATAGTAACAGGTAACAAAAAAAAAATTGCGTAATTTTTTCGCTTTTGCGCTGTATTCGAATGAGACCGATATTAATTCGCTTGTAAATCACAGACCCAACATGCATACACAATTGAATTATTCAAATTTTTCATAGAGTCGTTGGAGGAAAATTCAAAAAAAAAATTAACTTTTTGTCGGATGATTCGATTGTTTAAACTAAAAGGCACGCATGGACACCTTACCGCGATCACGTCTATTTGGAGACTGCGCAGCCCACACATCGACTTCATAACTTGGAAATTCAACTAACTCGAGTTACTCAGGTAACATTTAAAAGTTTACCTGTGCGCCGTTGAAGCTTTTGTGTGCACCTTCAAAACAAGCGGTTTATTAGCCGAAGAAAACTCTCACGACGACACTGGTCATCTCGGGAGCAAAAGAGTGTCCATATCCATACTCCATACCATACCATACCCATCCGCGAATCACGACCTGTCGAACTCGAACCGCAGCAGCTCCATTCACTCTTGCAGATTATGAGTGGGTATAATCTGGAAAATCGCATAACATCCATTCCACTTAAAAACAATAAACAAGCGACCAAATATTTTCGATGGCATAATGTTACTTTTTACACCTGTTTTTACCGCCCCGGGCCATTTAATGAAATAGAGACCGCTCATTTTCGCTTTGTGTTTTTTTTCGTCTATACCTTTGTGCAGCAAACCAAGCAAATTACATCCTCTGAGAAGAGCTTTTTAGCAATTCACTGGAAAATCGAAAATTATCTACCAATTAGAAATATTGCGAAAAGGCGAATTAATGGGTGGAGCTCAAGTTCGCGAGATAATTAAAATATTCGTCTCGTCCATGTCCCAATTTTTGAAAATTATGTTTTGTATGTCAGCATTATTTAGGACACTCACCAAGTACACAGTTCTTTTTAGAAGATTTGATGTGTATTATTTTATTTTGTTTTTCATAGTTATTGAGACACAATTATTAATCTTTATTATTTATATTTTCTGGCATTTTTTTTAGAGAAATGTGATATTCCACAAGGATATTAGTTAGAACCTTTACTATTTCTAGAGCACGCTCAAAACCTTCTTCGGTATATTTTTGCTGTTGGATGGTTAACATTGAGTAGGGTTCTTAGCCGTTTCGACGACCACATCTTTCTAGAATTTCTGAATTTGAGTAATCGTAATAGAAGTATTTTTATCTTTGTTGCACTCAGCTAGTTTATTTAAGAAATACAGGATGTGTTAAATGCGTAGTCTTTTTATTGTACTTCTAAAACACTTACACTAAAAAAGAGGCAGTAAATAAACAGAGGGTAAATACATACTGTGTTCAATTACATTCTTATATGGTTCGGAAGCTATAACAAGTAATTCAAATTTATCCTGGTAGCAACCGAAAACGTGTCAAAATGCCTGTGAGCTGATTTCACCACGTGAACATAAACCTACCCGCGTTGCTCATTACTAATGGGCGAGGATATGCTCCAAATCGCAAATTTTGAAGAAACATAATCATTCATTGATTTACTTTTCGTTATAAAGGAAATCGCCTCCCAGCTTCTCGAGATATCGGAAAGAACAACCAAGCGACAGACTCACTTCACAAGTGCATGGTGGGATTTGATGTAACGCAAGATTTACTTTTTGTAGAAGAGTTCTTCGTTCCTTACAAGACTTCTGATTTCATTTCTATTCTGTGTCTTAACTCATTCGAGGCGGGATTTTGTTTGAGAAAACTCCATGTAAAAATGCTTTTGCAGCGAGAGAGCTTTTTATCTCTGCAACTTTGCGATAGACAATATTTTTAAGTTCACAAATTTTCTCTGCTGTTGCTTTTGTACTTAATCCCATTTTCTAATAATGATACAAAGGGCTACGGAAGAAGAAGAATTTTTGTTATTTTAAAATGAATTTAACGGCTTAGAACTTAGAAAAATCACAATATAAAAACATGTAAAGCTAATTTCAGATTTACATAGAACACTGCTCTCTTTTAAGTATGCACTTCCTAAGGAAGTACGAAAATGTAATGTATTGTTATTCTGCCCAGAACTTCCTCTAATACCTCGAATATTACTTTTTAATTAAAATTTCATGTTACAGTGAAGCGCAGAATAACAATTATTCCTCCTACCAAATTAGAGCTATACGTGAGTGAGTAATGTTTTTTTGATTAGTTTCTTTGGACTGTAGATTCGTTACTACCTTAACACAGCTAAGACCGATAGCATTAGACATGGCACACAATTTTTCAATTAGCCACAATTCACAACTAGCTAAGCTCCTTCTATCGGAGATTATGTTTTAATTGCAGTGGTTCACACGTGTCTAAGAAATGGATTCTGGATGATTGCGAAACTTAACAGAAACATTTAGCTGATCTGTGGTACACGCTATAGTGTAATCTATCAAAATCGAGTAATAAATTACGACATCGGGCATTTGGATAAGTCGAACGCCTACGAGCAGTAGCCAAACGTGCGAGAACAGCAGGTCTTGCATTCGAATGCAACACCAGGGCCAGGAACACGTGCAGATGGAGATGTAAACGCATAAAATGAAAAATGTTCACGCTCTTGAAATAGCTCAGCTTGCAATTGACTTCCCTCCAAGGACCTTGCACGAGGACGTCATTAATTATGTCTGAGTTACAACTATGATCATTATACGAGCAGCAACAGCAGACATATGTGCGCCCGCTGCTGTGATCTCTTATAGGCTAAGAAATCTAGTTCTACACTTCTCCGGTGCTCCGGACAAATGTAAGCTTTCCTATATTCTAAGGATTAATAATCGTGTTTTGGTTGCTATTCCTATACCTATTCCTATGGCTGCAGATAGATCTAGTTTACCCCCTTCTGGCAAATCAGTTATTTTGTTGCACATGTTCCCTGCCACTTTGCACAATCGTACAACCTGGCGGTCCCTTAGATCTGTGAGGCGTTCTTACGATTCCGTTCACCTAGGAGAATTGTTGTGCATTAATTTTTACGGAATTATCTAGACAACCTGTTTCCACCGCGATAAACATTAGTTTTCTTAATTTTATTTATAATGCGAATACCTGCACGATAATTTTACATTTCATGGCTTTAAACCTTTGATTTAGGGAAATACTCCGGAGAGTGTTGGATTTTATAGCTTCTTTATCTGCGATTAAGCTGAAAGTTGAATCATTTTGACATAACTAGATAGTCGGTTAACTGCCTTTTATATTGCCTTGTTTTTAACTCCACACGTCGTATATTAAGTGGAAAAATCAAAAATGATAATTTTATTTTTGCGCCAGTGTTGCCACGTATGTCGGGTATTTGTGCCTGTTCATTTATAATAAAGTAAATGGCGAAATGTTTGCAATGGATTTTATTCATGTTGTTTAATTGTTGCTTAAGTTACCGTAAAACAAGTAATTTGTTGTTTTTTTTTAAATAAACAGTATTATAAAACTATACATTCTTATTGGACAGGCGGTTATTTTTCGACTTTTATAAAACAATAAGTAAAAAAAAGAGTCTGGTTAAAGAACGCTATTTGCGTGCGTTAAAAAAAATCCCTTTTCTGAGTAATACACCGTCACGATATTTGCCCATATCATTAAACTTTGTTAAAAGTTGTACGTTAATAATTTCAAAGCATTATTTCAATGTACCTTGATTACTTTCTAGTTAAATAAATCTACTAATCGGACCAATAATAATAAACGTAAATTTAATTGTAATTTTATATAATGCTATCGGCAGAGCAAATAAGAGTAAGTTTTTGCACAAGTACAAACTGGGTCGTAGTGTGGCCTATGCAGCTCACGTTATCAACACCACTTTTGATGATAATATTGATAGAAAACCCATCATACCGAAGTGACTTTGAAAAACACCTTTCGGGATACGAAAGCGTAAAGAATAAAACCGTTGAAACGGACTTGTTAAACGCCATCGTATTCGAACTGTAATGAATGCCAATCCCAATCGAATTTATCGTCCCTAGTTGAAAAATGTTTGGTGTGTTCCAGGATTACTGACAACTATCTTTAAGCAAATGAGAGGGAAAAAATTGACAAATGGGTTTCTTACCTACCAAGCGATCAACAGAAGTAGAGAAGATTTAAAATCTGCAGTTCACTCGATTTAAGAAACCAAAGACCATAATTTTTAAGAAGATTGATCATTTGTAACGACTAGAGGATAACAGAAAACTATTGGGGCAACAAGTTAATTGTGATGCACTTCCAGGATACCATTTGAACGATATTTCCATGATGGTATCTTTCACTACTCTTTCTAAAATCTTGGCCTGAAGAAACAATTACTAATTATTAAACTATAAGATATGAACCATTCGAAAGCTGATGGATCTGGGCTATAAAATCCTGCTGCGGCCTCCATATTCTCCAATCTTGACGCCTTCAATGGGACCCTTCAATTTATCTATGCCTTATCCAAATTCACTCATATATCTCCTTATGTCGACTCAACCTTTAATATACTATAATGATCCTAAATACCTTTATGATCGGATTCAATTTTTAGCTCAACTCGAGGAAGAAATCCTCTACTGCCTGGCTTTAGTTCGCGGGCTCCTTGTTTCGGTCCCTTTAGTCAGCACATGTGGGGTCTTCTTTGCCTTGCTCACTGTGGTATCACACCAAAATTTCTACTTCACAATTCATATAATAGCTTTTCTTGTTTTCTGTTTGTTCTTGTCTTTTATTTATTTTTGCTGCAATCACAATCACAAGAATAGAAATTAGATGTAATTTATATCACAAAACAAACCTCGAACAAAACAGAGACTATGTTAACCTTGTAATACACCCAATACATTTTAGGAAATCTACGTGTTGAAAAAATGTCCCCTTCTTTCTGTCTTCAAAATTTTGAATTGATTCCTCCCTTACGACTCACACAATCCTGTCATCTACTTCAGGTAACATGGTTGAAAGATCCGCTGTCTTTCGTATAGACACTACTACAATTTTTCTCTCCTGGTCATAGTATACATATATTGCGGTGTTTTATTTCCAAATCCAATATATTTATGGAAAGGCTCAACCGTTTTGTAATCATTCAACATTTATTAATGTTTCTGCTTTCCAAACATTGTTATTCATATTTAAAATTTCACGGGGTTCAGTAACATCAATTACTAATTACTATGGCAGTCGATGGTCAAGTGGGTAACACGTTGACTACCAGTATTCTATGTTTTTCTGCGGACAACAGACGAACCAATCGAAGTCGTTGAATACTCTAACAATTGCGTGATTCAGGATTGATTTTAATCAATAATTTTAATTACAACATTACAGCCAAGAAACAGATAGGTTTCCTCATTCGAGGCTATGACCCTTAATTGGTGAATATGCTATTATTATTCAACCTGAAATATAAAGTAGACCAACTGAGGACAACATTATAGAATTTTCTGTGCTCCCACGTTTTTCTAACGTATATAATTTTCTTTTAAATTTTTCATGTAAATTTGCAACACTTTTATTAATTTGTTCCGGCAGTGAATTAAAAAGAACTTAAAATGCAAAATTAAATAAAAGCTGGGATATGACCTTCTCTTTAAGTACTGTATTGGTGTCTTTGTCCTTCAACAAATTTATAAAAAGTAGTCGTAAAGCGCAAACCATAATTCTACACTCTTCGAATTTCCTTCAAAATAATCAAAAATTACCCGTAAAGTGGTAGGTATTTTTCTAGCAAAAACTTAAGCCAGTTAGCAACCTCTACAGAATGACTAACAGCATGTACTTTAGTAAGTTTACGGTCAATTTGCTCTAATTATGAATTTATTTGCATCATGTTTACGGCAAAGCACCTCACTTCTTTATTAAAATGAGCTCTTCCGTCGGGAACCTGCTGAAATAACAACCGACCGACGGGTGCCTGCAATACCAGTAATCTTACGCATCTAAATTACCTCATTAATCGGGGCAAATTACTAATCTGATTGGAAACCCAACATTCGTTCGTACGTAACGCATTATGCCCGTGCCAACTCTATTGGAACGACTCTGATGCTGATCCCGAACCGACGGCCGACACTACCATGATTTTATATAATGACGTCATTAGTCATATGTATCAATGCGGAGGAATTTCTCATTCATCTTTAGTGGTCACTGCCTTAAAATGGTTAGAACTGCTGAGTTGGTAGTCAATGTGTAGGCAAACGAGTTTCTAGCATCTGCCGCTACATTGGCGATAGATAGATCAGTGGTTTTCGCATTTTCACATTTATGTATATATCGGAATTGCTGTAATATTGCAGCGTTCAATGTAAATCGCGAATTGCTCAAAGAAAACTGTAGGAGGTTTGTTGATCACAACTTACGGTCCAACTGCAAGTAAGTCAACCAGAAAAGGTTCTGGTGCCTTTTAAAGTGACAACAACTCAATTTGCGATAAAAATCTTCATCCTCCGACCATCTCATGAATGTTTATCCAGGCAGAGAGGTCGTACCTGCAAAACGTATTAACAAAAATGTGAAATGATAGGTAGCATTTCTGAAAATGTCTTTTGGTTCGGTTTCGATTGACGCACTTTGTTTGCCTACTGGTATGGTACGGGTGTGTACAGAGAGATCTGTTTAAATCGTGTTTTGAGATATCGTAAATCGTAATTGCTGGAAAATGAGAGTAATTGTCATTTTTACAACAATAAAAGTAATAAACAGACAATGAAAAGCAGCAACAGGAACCCAAGAGGTATTTTGATTTTAATTAATTCGAAACATGCAATCGTTCCCCAGTCAAATGGTGACAAAAGATACTATTTAAAGCTGCTGCGTGTAGTAACTGAGCTACCTCGGAAATGTAGTTAAAAACCTTCAGGCATAACAGTATATGTAATATATGATCAAAATGGGATGTTAGTCTTTGCCAATAAGACTAGAATTAAATTTGTCATGATATGAGAGCGGCACAAGATTAATGAAGGCACTGCTGTAGGCGGTGGCGGTCTGCTATGCGGGTGTCATTGAAATATCCAATAAATCGTTCTCTACTAAATTGTGTTGGCATAATTTCACCAGAAAATATGTAGGCTTGACAGTGCATACATGTAAAGGTGTTATTATATAGATAAAATGAGAATTTCAAACCTTTTTTTACACATTTTTAAAGTTACACAGTTCTATTATTGTAAGCAAAGAGCAATTTTACTAACAAAAATTTATCCTAACAAATGTTATATGATTCGATTGAATTTTATCCTTTCTTAAGGTCTAGAACATCTCTCCGTTAAGGGGACTCTCCTACGAAATGGATAAAATTCGTAATTATGAATAAATTGCTTTACATTTTTTGACATTTTTTGTTTTTTTTCGTTTGTTTTGAAAAAAAAAATATATTCGAAAATCTGTCTTACAAAATCGTAGAAAATTGTTTAACAATTATTATGCACATAAAATTATCAAAATCGGTTAAAAATCGATCATATGGTCCCAATTTGAACACAACAAGTTTGGAAAATAAAGTTTCAAGATATTTCAGTTAAAAACGAAAACTGTTTTCTTTGGGTTGATTC
>QYTT01090191.1:0-14398 GCA_006980735.1 Dasypogon diadema
GACACTTGCAAAATATTTTACCATGCAAAATAATGAAAAAAGTTCCAATAAATCCATGTATTACATACTTATCGGTGGCAAACACCGAACTTAACACCAAAGTTAACCAGGCACGCAACCCCAAAGAAATGCACACAACCCCGAACTGATGCGGATCAGTGTTGCCATTATAAAATTTCAAGAAAAGCTCGATGAAACTCCATATAAAAAAAGTGGCTGAAATACGGAACCGGGAGCTTTCTTTGTATAATTAATATATAGATAACTCCATAGTGTCCAAAGCAGCAAATAAGAAGAGTACCTATATTTCCCATATATTTCTTCCTTGTCAGCCTGTTATATATTGTATAAAACTGGGATTTTATCAGTATTGCTTCCTTGAAGAGATGCTGTCTAATGAAAGTGTAATTATCGATCAAAGATAATACGAGGAAAAAATGGGTATTCAAAATTAAACAAAAGAGAATACCTACCAGAGAAGGATGCCTCAATATATATATATATATAAACGAAATGGGCAACAAGATGAACCTTTCAGCCTTGAACTAGGAAATGTAATGATTACAATATTTAAACCGTAATGTATACCATCGATTACTATCAATTACTTTACGCATGATAGAATGGATTACATTTACAAAGCGATGTCCTAGGAAGGTAATGGTTTATCGATTACTTTCAGCATTACAAAGTAATGTATTGTTTCACTTAAGAATGAATAGTAGAAAATAGATACCCACGGAGGCTTAAAGATATTAAAGTTCGTGAAATAGGAAGACTATTAAGAAACCAAAAAGACACATGGAAGCTGCCACATCCTGCATCACATAAGCTGTTGGGGCAAGTAGGGTACTGAAAAGAATTGGATAAGGAACCAGAAACCAACCCTTTGCAAAAAAAATCCCAAAAATTGGACTATCAATGACTGGAAAAGGGTCATTTAATAATATCAAACTAAAATCAAGAAAAAAGAGATAAATTACAGAAAACAGTACGTCTGAAACGATAAATACCCTGTTGCTTTTTTTAATATAAACATTAACACAAACTATCACGAAACGTGACCCAAATTCTGAATACATGAAACCCATCAAAGAGCAAACGAACATCTGACTTTTGACACTTTCTATTAACAATCCATTTACCAATACTTGACAAATCGATTCGGGATGACAAATTTCAGTTTATCCTGCAATCCCTTAATTACCCCAGTGCTGGTCGCAATCCAACATCATTAGGGGGCTCATTGATCTAAAGAGTCAACAGAAAATTGCCAGTTTAAATGGTGAGGGGGTACTTTGCCATTCACAAGGTGGAACATTCCGACACAAGGCAAGGGAAAGTTTTTCATCCCGCAGGCCGCAGTCAGAATCAGAAGGCTCCCTTATATATTTGCACAAATGCCAGGCAGGCCAATGCCTTTAATGGCTAGAGTTTGTGCGTGGGAAAGCCTGAACCTCAGCAGTATAGTTCTCAGATGGTAGCTAGCAGCATCTATAGCAAGAACTGTAATAACTCTTCAAATAATTAATGACACCTCATTAATGGTCGATTGTGTGAACAAAACAGAACATTTTCGGGCTCTTCAACAGAATCCAGGTTACCATCAATTTCTGGAATGGTAAGAATGGTCAGACGGCAGATGAAATCATGCGCTAGAGCTGCAGAAACAAAGTGAAACTAATTGCAAAGTAAAAAATTTAAGTGAATCCATCACTTCTCAGATACCCGACAAAAAGTTGATTGGGACTCTAGACTCGCTAGACTTGCTGTGTTAAGTATCGCCAATAAAAATGGAAAGGTGGATGAACCCGTACAACATTAAAAATAGAATTCCAGTACTCTTCTTCGGGTTCGTTTCAAATCAAGTTAATCACTTGTCATTAGGGCGCTTCAAACCTTTTCCGACCTTTTGTATTTTCTTCAATATAAACAAAATGTCAGGTACAACATTTGTTAGGAAACTTATGAAGCACATGCCATGGCTGGAAACGCGAATCTGTGGCCGAACAGTTTTTAACTGAAACTCCATCCACCGAAAGCTCCAGAGCACAAATTTCCAACTACTACAATGGAATTTCACCAGTTTTTCTCGCCTATAGTCGCAAGTTTGACAATAACGAGGAATTCGCACTAATTACTCCTCACTTTTCATGAAAACAAGGTTAATAACTTTCTCATATTGGAGTGTGCCTTTCCACCGCATGGGCACAGGTAATACCTGTCGAACAGCGGTTGAATAGCGTTCATTGTTGGTAGTTCAATTTCACACCTTTCATCCTATCTCTACGCGTGATTGATCTCTTGAGGCTCCTGACAATATGCTGTGATGCGTTTCATTTTGCAGGTGCCCTCATGTGTGCACTTAACTTACACGTAGTAATGGTGTTGAAATTTATCGCACCCATGATTACAGAGAGATGTCTGTATAAATGGAGGGGAAAATTCTTGACAAGAAATAAAATTTCCAAGATTACCTAACTCCATAAAGTTCACAACTTTGGTGCTAAGAAATATGTCTTCTCTTCGTCTTGTTAGGCTACCTTTATGGTGAACTGGTGAACAAACCAGCGTAAAATGAATGCTGTTCGTGATTAGCTTTTGGCATATGTCAGGACCTGATGGTATTCTGTCCACTTCGAATGGTGTTGATGGATTACATAGGAATCAAATTTTTACGTTTGCGGTTTAGTAAGTATCTATTAAGAAAGTTGTATCCTCTACAATAGCTTTAATAATGCTTTTTCGAATATGCTAAGTATGAACAGCTGTTTTTTAATTCAAAAGTTCTCATACCCTCAAGGTATACAAGTAAAAGTTATTACCTATTGACTTGCAATTGATCCGCAAAATGTATTCACTACTTCATTAATAAAGTAATGAGCATATGTGCCCTACTATACATTCCTGTGTTAAAAGGAATGTCATTAGAAATTCATGAATTCATTGAAGAAAATGTAAGGATTAAAGTAGGGTTTAATTTAAGTATTATGTTTTTATTACCATTTTATTTTGTTCTTTTATTGTGATAAAGAGAGCTTTAGTTCTCACAAATAAATTAGAAAACACAAATTTCTTTGTTACATTACCTTTTGCATTACTCTATCATTAACATTCTCTATTACCTTACCCTTTGCATTACCATGACGCTAATGCTATCGACGCGTGTTATTCTCAAATAAAATTATTTATTACAGTTTTCATCAATGGTTCGATTTCTTACAAGGTTATAGTGTAGTGCTTTTTAAGTCGTTTTATATTTTACAAACAACAATTGCGAAGTTGATGCCATGGTATTATTTTTATTATAATGACTAAAAGGATGATGCGGATATGAAGTCATTGATGAATACGTTAATGAATAATTTCATCGAAATGTAATGGGAATCGTTAGTATCTAGGGCATGGTAATGCAAATGGGAATGTAACAGAAAATCTTAGTGTTATGGTAATGTAAAGGGTATTGTATCAGAGAAACTTCTGTTTAATTTATTCATTTGCATTTGTTTCTGAGTTCTAAACGAAAGAACAAAGAAACGAGATATAATGACAATTAAAATTGAACTCAGTATAGTCAAATTCTGTTGCCTTGTTTATCTTTTTGAATACACGTACATGAGTTTTACAAGCTTCAACCATTCCAATTTGTGTTTTTATTACAGTCTTATATTTGCCTCCAAGAATTTATGGATAATTTAGCATTGCTTGAATTGAACCTTACATTTTCTTCAATGAATCATTGAAAGAATAATACACCAAAGAGTAATGCATGAATTTCCAATCACACCCATATATTAAAATTCATTGATTTTGGGAATGTATAGATAGTAATGTACGTAAAGAACCTCCAGAGATCAGACATCTTCCACCCAGGATAGTGATTAAAACTGAGAGTGCCGCAGTGATAAACAGGAGCGCCACGACAACCAAAACCAGTAGCAACTCAGAGATAACCGCCCCTCCCATGGGGGGAATCGACTAGCAATCAGCAGTAACCAAAGGACCAGTGGACCAGGGGAAGATGTAATGATCTTTTTAGGCCTTCAGGCCTTTCATTTGTCTCAGATAAATTTCTGTGACCTTTGCATTGTAAATAGCAAGGAAAAATACCAATTGAGCCGAGATTCAAACCCAGATTCCGCTGAACTAAGCTCTTGAAATTTTTCTTGTGCTTACAATTCGTATGAAGAATTTGTATATAATATGGAGTTTGAAACTTTCGGTCCTTTATTTCGTCCTAGATCCTAGAAATTTTCTAGTATTTCTGGCTATTATCTGAACTAGCTTGATTGGACCCGAATATAAGCATTCGATTCCTTTTCACTTATGGTAATACGTGGATACTGGAACCCGGATTAGTACGTGGATAAGCCAGTTCCCTTTCTCTCCACCCAGGCTTATACTGGTAGATACTTATAAAGGGTGTACTTATAAAGAAGTTAACAAAAAGCAGGATTATTCGAAGCCTGAATGAGAATCTACGACATGGCAGACTAGACTATCCATGCTGACGAAATTTAGCCTCACCGTAGAATAGAAGAGCTCCTGAATTTTTTTTTTTTTTTAATATTTACGGAGCAATATTCATATCTGAAAGACCTATAAAAATTCCATATAACAAATCCTGTTGATATCTATGTAGTGGTTTCTCAGTTGAGAACGAAGAAATTGGCCCAGAAAACTATTTTCAAAATATATTAACATTTTTGTTAAAGACTTCTTGTTTTTTTTTTAATACGATGGAGAGTTTAAACTCACTGAAAAAGGTGAGTAGGCAGTTTTTATCTGGACTTTCATTTCTGTGACCCTGGACAAGATACAAGACACGAGTGCTTTCTTAATAACTCTGATCAGCAATAATCCGCATCCATTACCCGAGTGACTGCTTTCGAAAATTTTATCAAACAATACCCCTAGTACCTTTTTACTTAATGAAAAATGCACTCAAACGCTATCGCAAAAACACTCATTGTAGCACCTTTATACAGATAATAAAAAACGAAGTACATCGGTATCCGCCGACCGTATGCAAGAATATCGTGGCTGCAATTAGATAAGGTGATGGGACTAGAAATCCGTTGAATTGTGAAAATGCCTGGTGTCATGATAATATAGGGAAAGTGATCAATTTGTCAGCTCCGAAATAAAGAGCTGGTCATGGGCGCTTATATGTCAACTATCAGAAGACAGACAACCGATGGGTGGTTACGACATATGACAAATGATAGGTAGGCTCAATGCTGCTGGTCATTTCTCATTGACACGGAGACCAGCTACCATTTTCACCGTTGCATGGATAGTTGGCAACGATTGATTTAATTCAGGGAATAGGAAATCAATGTCCATCAATTAGGGAATGTCAAAGGTGATAAATTTTACTATTTCGCCTTTCAATCGTTGACACATCACCAGGAAAGATATGTTGGATGAATATTGATGAATGCAATAGTATTGGAAGTGGTATTGTTAAGTGGAGAGAGATAGAGAAATTTTATTTTGCCAGAAATTTTATGGAGAAATAAAAGATAAAGACTTGATTCAGGCCAAAGAAATTTGATTCACTGTACAAAAAGTATTTTCATAAAATCAATATTTGCAAAAAAAAACTGCAAATGATTGAAATTAATCCTGTAACGAAAAATAGGCTTTAGCTTCCAGAACGATAAATTGTCCTTGCAGTTCTCGCGTTGTCGTGTTTATGAAAATTTTTAGTAGTGTTTTCGAAAAAATCCTCTGATATTAGCTTAGAAACGGGTGACCCGCAAGGCATTTCAACGTTTTCAGACTTTTCAAAGCTTTCTTCACGAACAGGCTATATTGATTATATTGTTACCAGCCATCGGAAAACACCTGGGCAACAATCTAATTAAAGACAAAAATGAACACTTACCGGCGATGAGGCCACCAAAACCTAGGAAGTGATAGACTAGATGCGACACCATGTATGAGAGCTGAAAGAAAGAAAAAGAAAAAACTTACTTTAATAATGAGATATAGTAAAAATTAAAAAAAAAGAGAAAATTGTAACCCGAGTTGTGAATTTAGGCAGAACTATTGAAATTAACCGGCAAAACATTGTACACGAAAAACATAAATTGAATTAGAACACGTTCTTAATAATAAGCGTGTGCAGAATACTCCTGCAAAACGATATGGCCGCTAGGAACAGCTTTAGGATGAGTTAGCACTTCTAGTTCAGTTACCGAGTGGAAAGTTGTGATAGTCGACAAGAGCAAATAAAACCAGTGAAATAGTGAAATTCCGGAAGTTGTTTTCCATCGGCCTCCCTTCAAAAGCGTAAAAGCGAGGAAACTTATCACCAGGAAGTCGCTATTCCCCGGAAAACTGGTGTAAAACGGCAAGAAACCTCGACGCCCCTCCCCCGCTTGCTCGGTTCTTCGAGGGAAAATTACTGGTGAGTACCTCTTGTCACTTTTCCGATGAAATCCCCTAAAATGAAGGAGCAGCGGAAATCCCAAAACAAAAAGGGCCAGAAAACATATTTGGGCCAAAAGTCAGCTGGCCGAGAATTCCACTGAAAGCCTTATCTTCCAGTCCTAAATTGGTTGGCTTCACTCACATTCTCCTTTTCAGAGATTAAGTTGATGGATAATTATTTTCAAAGTCGCAATCAAAGGGTGAAAGTGAGGGGTGCACTCTCAGATATTGCGTTTCTTGAACGTGGAATTCCTCAAGGCTCCATTCTGGGGCCTCTTTTGTTTTGTCTTTACATAAATGATCTTCCTGATGTTGTGAGAAATGCTATACACCTATATGCGGATGATGTATCCGTTATATCTCAGATGCCCTATTGGCAGCACGAAGGAGAATTGTGTTCGCCGTCTCAATGAGGACCTGGAACGCATCTCTGATGCTTAATTCGAACAAATCCAGCCGCTTAACTGTCTATCGCAATGGTATTGACTATTGATCCTAAAATTCTCCCACCAATATTATTGAGTAACACCACACTCTGCAATGCGGAAACTGTTAAAAACCTGGGCATTAATCTCAACTCGAAGTTCACTTGCTGTAACCATGTAGATTCAGTTATAGGTAAAATTTATGGTTGTCTTAGG
Source organism: Dasypogon diadema (assembly GCA_006980735.1). Lineage (NCBI taxonomy): Eukaryota > Metazoa > Arthropoda > Insecta > Diptera > Asilidae > Dasypogon > Dasypogon diadema. Next base: position 7,080 of record QYTT01090191.1, read on the forward strand.
CAACTGTGGTCGAGCGTCGGTCCTCTGACTTTATGCATCCGAAAGAAATTGGCCATATCTCTATTAATTCCGCACTTCACATCTGGTAGCTTAATATTTCCTGTAACCTGCTAAATATTAGAGAGCTAAACCCTAGGATCTTAGATCCTGCTTTCGCGTGCTGGGTCCGAGAAAATGTACTGCCTGAACCTGCTTTTAGAGAGCTAAACCCTTAGACCGTTCCCCCAACACAACTACGCTTTGATAATGTAAAGGGATACCTTTGAATCTATATCTGTTCTCGCTTAGGAAATGAATTCAATATACCACAAATTTGCAAAATACCCTGAGGAAATAAATCCCTAATTTTCTTATAACTCAAGAGCACACTGATTTGCAACGGCAGTACTATTTTTCCGGTATGCCAAATTATTTCTTAAAATTTACACAAATTTAAGGCTTATTCCTTGCAGGCAAAGAAAAAACGCAAATAAATATTAATACCCATCCGTGGATCAAAGCAAGCGAATCAAAGTAATGCCACATCTTTTAAAAACTTTGCAGTTAAAGACCTGACGACATATTGCCATTGCCACTTTAGTGGTTTAGTCGGCAGCACAACCGTAAACCAGCACGAAATGAACCACGGAGAGCGAATAATTAAATTTTCATAAAATACGAGACAATCATGCTGTGAGACACCACGGGAGATTTTATAGTCTTGAGATGGCCATTAAAGAATTAGTGGCACCTGTGTCACATCTCATCGTCGATTTGAAAAATTAAGAACTTTCCATAGGATGACTCCGTGGGAGGCGCTGCAACGATTAGTGAACATTTAAGAGAAATCTGCCAGTCCTGAAGAGAAATTTCCCTTTTAAATAATTTAAGTGATGCTGTGTGACGAAGGGTATGGTGTAATTAGTGCGTGCACTTAAGTTGCTACATCAAACACCTGTGGCATACCAATTAAGAAAAATGGGATCACCTCTCATGACAAAGTTACCAAAGTTTTCCCATGATATTTTTCATTGCTTAAAGTATCTGCACACGAGAATTCCTGTAAAAGCCCAGGAGCTCCGACATCCTGGCAAATTACTCAATTGAAAGTTTTACGATGCTCCTGAAATTATACAAAACTTTTCACTTTTGTTTGCCGTGCAAGAAGCAATTAATTTTCCATTTTCTTTCCAAACATAAAATCCACCCTCAGATAAGCGAAAACTTACGACACATATGCTCGCCGGCATCAAATATGTTTCCTTGCTGGCAAATTGTCGAACAATAAACTTGTCGCTCACATCCTGGATACGCAAATGGAAGCGCTTATTATATCCCGGCTTCTGCCTAATTATCCCCGGAGATAAGCAGATCTGTGTTACCAACGCCACATCGTGTTCATTACACATTCATAAATTCTTCCTGTTAAATTTCAATTGACACTATATGGGCTGGGAGTTCCTCGTCTACCGCCTCATCCAAAATTCCCAACAACAGCAGGGAACATGCATTGTATCTGGAATATCTGAACTACGCCACGTTAAATTGTTATGACTGCACTGAGCCTGATATGGAACATTTTATGTGGACCCCGTTCAAGGGAAAATGGGATGAAGGGAGCCCACCAATTTGGCGGAAATCAAAGGAATTGACACTGTCATAAATCTAACAGCAAATTATTAACACGGACACGAATAATTGATTTATCCCCGAATCAATTCGTGTTGAACACATCAAAGAATCGATTTGGATGCAGACCTGGTGTTGGGAATCGTGAGCGCATGTCTTAAATGTCTTGCGTGAGCATGCATCACACATCAGGTGCAACAAGATTAACAAGGTGCTTACGAAACCACAGGTGTTCCTCCGGCGTATCGATGCACAAAAATTTATTAGTTGTTACTTTTCACACATAATATCATTTTCAGATTTATTTATTATTTGCATAAATAAGGTGCCATTTAAATGTGCAAAAATACCATCTTAGATTCATTTAAAGAATCTTTATTCAAATCGAATGACTCCGGTGGCAAAACGAGTTATTGAGGAATTTACAGGACCAGTTTCGCATATTCAAAAGATATCTATTAGTGCTCCCGTTGCGTAGTGCAAAAAACTAGATACATTTCATCTAAAAGTTCTTTTTCCAATTCCAGATTTCTTTTTTTTAAAGACCAGACCAATAACGAATTGCTTCCATTTCTATTGGGGCCAAACTCTCTGAACCCTTGAGGTATTAGCAGTAAATTAAAACATAGGATCTATGATGAGACATACCTTCTGGAAGGCATAATAAGATAGAATCGGCCTCTCAAATGATGCCGGCTGTGGGGGATGCGGGTAGGAAATGAAGATCCTGACACACTTCTTGTGTTCATCACTCTCAATGAAAAGATTCAACCACCTGGGATACTCCTTCTTTGATGAAATGCACCAAGGAGGCAAAAAGTTTACTAGGTCGACTGGGTTTGCCAGGTTTGCTGGGTCGCCACAGTACCCTTTCTTTATTACTCTCGAATGGAGGAATAATTGGCTAAACAATGATCTGAGTTCGAAGGCCTCTCTCTGTCGTATAACTCGTGCGAAATGAACCAATTTCACCACCTATCAGAAGTAGCGGAGAGGACCAAAATGAAAATTGCATTATGGTGAGACATAGAGTGAAAATGGTTTCACTAGAGTACCTACCACGGCAGACCTCCTGACGATGAAGGTGGGTGGGAGAAGTGGCACTTTCGTCATTGCCTCTACGAATTTACCTAATGATTTTCCAGAGCCATTCTTAACAGGAGAACTGGAAGATCTTGTACGCTACAGAAGGAGAGCAATCACGGCATACAATACACAGTGGAGTAGCACCGATGTAAATTCCAGAATAGAGGCTCTACTCGAGTTTGTTGTTGAATGAAACCTGCAAACAGGGGATCGGAGACAACTTTCGTCGACACAAGACGCAAGGAGTTAATTGATGTGACCTAGTGCAATAGCAAAATAGTGAAAAGACTGACAGTTTGGAGAATAATGAATCGGGTACCTTTGTCGAGCCACATAGTCATTCAATTTGTAGATAGCAAAGGAAACTTCTAAGGAGTTCTTGGTGGAAGGATGTGGCGATCAGGGTACTAACTCGATGACAAAAAACGGAGTCGTGGTAGGATTTCCCGTTGAAGATGGGGTTCATCTCCAAAACCAATAGACTCCAGAAGAAGATATTCACTAGAGACCTGGTTTTCAAAATTAGGCATGTTCTAGATATGTCCAAAAAAGTGATGGTAACAAAGGAATAGAACAGGGTTCTAATGAAGATATTTTTTCTATGTCTCAGAAGGATCTTGGAACGTACGTAATTATATGCCTACGAGACGGGAACGAAACGCGCCGAAAGGGAGGTGCCTTTGTAGAGAATGTAAAGGGACATATGCAGCTTCACACAATCCAAATGCCCGTATTTAGATGGGATATTCTCTGCCTTACTGCAGTGGTGCAAGGAGATGCATACCACGAACGGAGGTAATTTTTCTACTAAAGTTTGGGAAGAGAGATTACACAACTGCTGAATCTTTTAGGTAAATGCATATTAAGTTGGAGAATCAATCGAATCTGCGGTTCACCAGCTAGTGAGAGCGGCAGAGAAGGATCTGAATACGAGAGGTATTGCGTTTAATGGTCTTCGAAGGTGCATTCAACAAAATTCAATATAGAAAACTGAAAAGTTCCTTGGAAAAAAGTGATATTAGCCCGATGGTGGTGAGATGGGTGGACTACATATTGAGAAATAAGGCAATCACGAAGAAGAAAGAGACTTGGAAAAATAGACATTCACATCGTTGCCAATGAGAAATCCTCTAGGAAATACGAAAGTAATGTGAGGAACTGAATTTCATTATCGTGATGAGGAAGACAGGAACGGTAATCTTCATTAGAGAGATAAAGAATCTTTGTATCTGAGACCAATGTTGCACCCTTGGGACAAACAATCTATAAACAATTCCTGGAGATAACAAGAAATGTAGAGATTAGGAAATTGACTAGAAGCATCACGATCCCAACTAGCTAAGACGACTCTTAGTCTTAGCAGAGGGATGGAAAGGATCCGAAGGAATGAAAAACAATTTTGGTCTTTCTATTTCTTGTGAAACTTTTAAGGTGTCGATGTAGAATAGAAGAAAGTTGGTTGGCAGACAGATGAATATCCTGAAACTTATCACACAAGATAATTATGTTTCTGTCCCCTGCCCAGCGAAAAATTCATCTGTTATTATCGCTTTAATAATTATAAAATATTGCATGCTCTTCCTCATACATTACAGAGGAAGCAATGAATTCATGTATGTGCAGATAATACTAAACGTAAGGATTCGTACTTATTAGCAGATCTCCCATGATGGTTTCCGCAACAGGGGTATACGTAATATACATACACATATCTCGCTGAATTATTCCATAATATATTCATGCATGAAATTGTAATCTAATAAATTCGTTAATTTCAGTTTTCCTGCTCATAGGATCCCATGAAGATGCAAGATGTTCAAGTACAGTGCGTTAGTAGTTCCGGATTCCAATTTGATCTTAAATTTTCATGGGCATACAAGACAAGGTCGTTATATCTGACTCATCGAGAAGGAATATTTTTCAGGCTACCAATCGTCTACTGAAAACAACATATTTTTCTTATTTAATATCATTGCACATAGCGTTTTGCAGTCTTTTCAGTTAAGATTAGTTTTAACGGGAGAGACCATCTTCCCATTCACGCAATTTCGACACTGCATGCAAAAATTTATTTGCAAACAAATTTATTTCATTATCTTCCTCTATAATAAAAGGGGAATTTAATATTGGACATGAAATCCCATCTAAAAATTAATAGTCAGTTTAGTGACGAAACCAGACGTTACCTACATTGCATAGCTAACAAAAATCCTACGACTCTGTGAAAATAGCAAACTGTGATACTAAAAGAAATCTGTCTTAAGTGCAATCCGACGACCATTACCCACAAATGAAATTACCTTTATAATAAGCCCCGACGTAATCTGAAAATCTAAAGAAACTACCGAAGCAATCGCAATGGCTCACTAGGTGGACTGGGTGCACTGGGCAAAATGCAAATTGTGTGTGGTCCATTGACAGAACAGCAGAGGTGGCCATAAGAAGACCATGAAATCGCCGTAAAGTGTTTGCATACTGACCATAAGTGTTGCCGCGAGGTTATAATAATCAATTTGTCTTTATGGAGCCAGAGTCCAGTCCACATCCACATCTCTGGTTCGGAATGAGGGAGCTTTCGCGGTGCAGACCCGAGAGTTTTGCGTAATTTTCAATTTGTCTAGTCTCGTAACGTTCGTAGGAACGCCATAAAGAGGATTATTTGTTAGTCGAGGAGTAATGTCTGGTATGCGATGTACACAGGACTGAGCTGTGCGTTAAATGAACTATAAAATTTCGACTCTGTTTCCATTAATCCCGAATCGTGTGATCTGTCAGGCAATGAATCGAATTTAACTTCGATTACCGGGTCGTACAAGAACATTATTAATCGAGCGATTTGGCGATATCTTGTTCCAGCATTATGTCTTGTTGTCTTGTGTCGTCGCCTGAAGAATGGGAGCCTAGAGATTTACCACTGTTAAAGGCAGCTCCATGATGATTTCGATTCACCAGAACAGGGGATCCAACATGACTCCAAATTGCTGGTAGTGGCATCGGCTTACGCTTTAGGTGTTCCCGCGCGATATCAGACAACACAAACAACATTAACCTGGACGACCTTTCCGCGAAAGTGATTCAGCTTTAACGACAAGATCAGAACAAAACGAATCCAGGCTCAAGAGTTATTACAGAACACGAAAGCCAGGGAAGGCACAACTGACAAAACACCAGCAAACAGTCAGCGAACACTATGTCGAGCAGTCAAGGGAACAAGATCTTCTGGACCATCGTCAAGAGTGATGTTGCAGTGCTGTACCATGAACGGCGTCCCCCAACAGATCTTTGGGAACAGCACAGAAACAAAAGGGCATAAATTTTTGTAACACATAAAACGGCATCCGAGGAATGTCTCTGTATTCGTTGTCCAGAATTGAAACCAAACCAGTTCTTGGCAGTAATGTACTCGGGCCAGCTCATCTCTAGAGAACAGTGGTGTATATGGTGCCTTCGGATCTGAACTATAAATAAAGAGCTGCACTGTGGCATTCAAGGATTAGCACAAGTTTATATCTCTCACGGTTCAAAATAAAAGTGAGAAGGTCGTCCGGCCCTTCTGGTCAAAAGGCTTAGTAGTTAGGACAGTGCGGATGAATACAACAGGCCGCCATCTCGGGGTCCCTACATCAGGGAGGATACACTGAACTTGCCGCACTTACAGAGTTTTTTTTGTTTTTAAAAAAGAAGACAACAAAATTCAGTTTATGTATATTAAGCAGACGATTATCCGCGGTTGTAAACTTAGGTCGTAAATTAAATGACAAATTGGTTTTAAATTGATTATACGACGGCAAGGTTCGATGAACAAGGAAATAACACAGGGAGACGCGTGCAAGGGTTAAAGGGGTCACTGAACAGATACACTTCTTTACTTTGAATATGTTCTGGTCTTAATTTTCTTATATATATGGTTCGAGTTGTTTCAGTATTTTTAAGCTGGCCGAACGAGGTATTTATTATTAAGATTGATCGCTGCAAGAAGATTGTGTTTAAGGAGGATCGCATATAATTACTTAGCATGTTGCGAAAAACTGTACCATTCGAATTTATGTGGTAAGCTTCATGCTCAAGCGGTTGGTTGAAACACGTAATGATGAGAATTCTGGGCAATAAACTAACCAGTTTTTTGCAGAATTTTGAAATCGTTGAATTCATTTCTTTTGTGGGTTTGGAGTCTAATTGTTATAAGTAACCCCAATATAATATAATTATTTACGCACATACATAATTTAACATAGATAATTTAACGGGGTCATCTCTCATAATTTTTCCCATAATACATGTCATGTAAAGTAAAACGTTACATAAGTTTTCGCGGAACATTGCACCTGCAAATGTTCCCATCCTCCCGCGTATCGGAAAAGATCCGAGAATTCGAATGTCAATATCAGCGATTCCCATCGCTTAACAAACGTTTGACCCCTGAGAACAAAAGCTAATGTTATGATTCCCACCGTATGACCGAGGTGACGAATAGGTTGAAGAACGACCTAAGAGTCAGTCCGGAGTTTGTAATTATATCGAGAAGTTATATTTCGGTCGATCTGAAATACCTGTAAAAATTAATTTAACAAGTTAAATTATAGTGAAATAAAGTTCATAGTGACTTCTGTAAAAATTATTAACAA
>QYTT01090191.1:28444-40297 GCA_006980735.1 Dasypogon diadema
TTTTTTTTAATGGCGTAATAATAAAAGTAGTTTTTCATAATTTCAGAGAGTGTTAAGGGAGCAATGGATAAAGCGATGGGTTTCGCGTTGGGGCTTCTTCAACGGCATCTACCAAAACTCTGGTATCTCACCAATAAAGCTCCTTATCTGTAATTATTACTCTTAATGGATCGGCGGAACCAGTGATCAATTTCACAGATATTTGACTAATATAACAACAGTAAAAAGGACATCAAGGCATGGAAAGTTCTGATTTGAATTTGGTAGGATATGAAGCGGGCTCTCTTATGAGCTATTTCAGTCGGGTGAAATTGTCGGTGTGGAGCGATATATTCGCCAATTAAAGCGTTTAATACGTCATCGTTGGCGGGCACTTAAAAAGCTCTCTCACGACGAAGCCATTTTAACATAGAATTCTCTCACGAAAGCTTTTTTCTAATTGCGGCAGTTAATGTGTTAAACGAGGGGCTTTCGGTTGCTATTATTCAGGATGACTTTGTAATTTTAGTCATATATAAAAATGAACGTTCTCCAGTAGCAGTGGCCACTGGCAGTGTGGGCAAAATCTGGAAAGCTCTGCTAACAGCTGGAAAAATGTCAGTGGAGCATAGGGTAAGTACATCAATAGCACTGGAAGATGCAATCTACTGAGCTTGTCAGAAACTCAGCTCCCATAAAAATAACGTTTCATTGCAATTAGGTCTGGCTCCATAAGTGAGAGACAAGATCTTAGCCTGCTTTATGCGAGCTTCGTCCAGACCAGAAGAACATTGCCATGTTTTTGGAAGAAGGCATGAAACTTTCTAGAAGATCCCTATAGGATGTGAAGCGATCGTAAATATAAACGATAAAGGAATCCAGAAATGGAATAAACAAAGCCTTTTTCTAATATTGCGCGAGATTTTCAGCGGCGTGGCGTGCCGTCTTCAGCTCGATCTCAATACCTTTAACCCGACACTCATTCTCGATCACTACAAAAAGAGCTGTGTTTTTTTTGCTACAATATCCAGATCTCTAGGCGAAAAAAAACGATCGTGATCTTATTGGAATTAGTTTTATATGTTGGCAGACAACAGATTAGAAAAATGCACCTATATGTGAGAGTAAGTACTAATTTCCAGATCTTTAAAGATCCAGATCTAAGATCTGTATAAAGATCGGGATCTTGTGCTGTTGGTGTAATTACGCGTCTAAGTGAGATCCAGATCTTAAGATCTGTATGGATCATGTGCAAAAAAGCACAGCTATTGATGTCAAAGCTCTCATTAGCTTATTACTCCTCAATTTTTGGATGGTTACTTTGGCTTTTTCAGCTCGGGACATTGAACCAGTTCACTTATAATTTCCTCGGATTCGGATTCGTCACCCAATTGCGAATCGTCAATGCCAACTGTTGGTGGAATCAGCATCTGAATAATTTCCTCCGGCAATTTTAACTATTGTCTTTGAGAGGTTTTTTCCTTTATTGTTATTAATGAAATTGTGGGATCAGAAGATTCTATTGGTTCTTGAAATACATCCTTTAAATGCGACAATCTGCTCATTTTCCTGGCATAATATGTTCGGTCCCTATTGTAAAGTTCACCCAATCTGCCCAATGAAAGTGGAGAAGCACTGCATATATCTTTTTCAAGACTCTAAGTCCATCAGCATGTTTCTTCTTTCAATTAGAAGCCCTTTTCTTCGGCTAGGAATACTCTGTGAACTTTATCACCAGCACACAAAGGAACACAAATAGGTTCCATAATTTCTACTCCAAAATACTGACAATATTAATCAGTAGGTGAAATTCTGGTTAGCTTGAATCATTTTGCATAAACTACACTCATGTCTGAGACTCGTACAAATATGAATAATCAATTAAAAAAAAGCCCCTTTCATCTGAAAATATTTCTTCGAATTTAATTTTACCTATTACACAGAATCCTCTCACTATCTCTTCAAGTGCAACTCAAAAGGAAAAGTAAGTGCTTGGCGGCTAAAATTAAGTACTGATCGTTCAGTAAATCTCAGGTCCCTCTATGTGTCCATGTCTTTCAACAATAACGACAAAGGCGATAGCACAAGCAGAGTTGTCTTGAAGAAGCATGATGGTAACAAGAAGACGTTTGGTAGGAGGAGAAGGCGAACGAAATCATGCGCAATACCACCCATTTACGGAAGTATATTATTCATTGGGAAATCGTGACTTCTATAGAACCGAACGGTACCGTTTGCAAAGATATCGATGAGATTCAAGTGAGTGCGCGCACGTCTTTTTCCAGGAGACGACGACGACGAAGACGACGACGTCCACGTTGAAGGTAATCGCCGTCGTTTCAGTGGAGCGATACCTTCCGCTTGGTGTATTAGTGCATTCAATGGCAACGTGATTACATTGTAATCCAGGGGGAATTGGCCGTGTCTTATTGTAAACATAATTAACAAAATAATTCATCAATGGTCCACACGAACATGTATACGGGTATACGCACTCATCTTGGTCTCGTGTGCTCTCCACGGCCATAAGGTCAACTGCAATATGCCTAGGCACTCACTATGCAATTGACCTGGTCCTGGACGATTCTTGCTACTACGGTGAATCGCATGGACGCAATGAAGAAAATTGAGGCTGATAGGGCTTTTGTATGCTTTTCAGATTATAGTGTTTTTTTTTCTTCGTTATTATGTTCATGTCATATTTTTTTTCTTAATTCTTCAATTTCCTTGCTGTTTATAACGGGATAATTTAATCAATATTAAAGTGTTTCCCGCAGATATGACTTTCGTAGGAGATCCATGTTATATTTTAGCATGGATTATATGAGGGGTCAAAGTAGGGCAGTATATTTTTCTAATGTTTAGAAACATTGTAATTTTGTACCAAACAATTTTAGAGGTCAGTAATAACGGTAGTGCCGAAATATCTACTTTGATCTGAACTAATTTAATTTTATCTAAGTACCTATTTTGTTTCCTTATAGCACGAAGTAATACCTAGAGTAATGTAGGCTAGATTTGTTCATTTTCTAATATTGGAAATACCGATTTTTCATATTTTAGCAACTCTGGTTTTAATTTCTAAACAGAAGTATAAAAATGTGATATTAGTTATAAGCTTAAGGGTAAGCAAAAGAAAAAATGCGATCACATTTTCATTGATTTCAAATATTCGTAATTATACACTACCACCATTGTAACGCCTGACTTGTCCCTTAATTGTTTTTTTACAGGAGAGGTCAAAATCGAAAATAAGAAATCAGACATTAGGGCTTAATCCTGAAATGATTCTAGAGATTAACAATTATTTTGAGAGGTTTAGTGCAGCTTTTGATGGATAATATTTTTCGGAGGCAAATAAAAAAAAAAATTTGACGTAGTGTGGACAAGTCTGGTTTTGTTCTCCAGCTCCTCCATTTATTATTACAATATTAGCATAAATGCTTTGTCGTGAGAGAGCTTTTAAATGCCGGTCACCGGTGACCGACACGGCACGGCACTCGCAACGTGTTAAAGCCTAAAGTAAAGTAAAGAACATAGATTATAACTAGTTTACCACTCGTTTTCGTATGCTGTTACAATTGTTTTGTTTGAAACAAACTTTACTGACTTTTTTAAATGGACGAAATTAAAATATCATTTTATTTTAATCTGAAAAACTTTTTTTTATAAAAGAAAACTATCAGAAACCGATGATAAATTGGTCAAAATCCGTAGATCCATAGACAGTTCAATTTAGACATAAAAATTCCTGACTTTAAATGAATTAATGAACCTCTGGGATCCTTCGAGAACACAACAAGAGTGAAAAGAAATATGAACAAATTTTTGTTGAAGAAGGTTTCTCTATATGACGATATGTTTAGTGGTAACAGTCATCTCGGAGATAAATTTAAGATATTTTTTACTAATTATACTGCCTCATCATATGTCCAATAAGGTTTTCTACAAAGTTAGAGAGAGTTCTTGACTCTCTCATTTTCTCGTTGCTCATTTATGGGGCGTTCCAGATAAATGCGGTTAATTCCTAACGCAGGTCACCTGAAAGTTTATTTTTTATATGGAAAATTAGATAAGATAACGCGCTTTAAACTTAAATTGAAAAACACTAATGATCTATTGACCAACATCCCAATTTCAAATGCACGCCTGTAAACTTACGAAATCAACATGTTTTTGAATTATTTTAATCAATTCCCGTATCCTGAATCCAATGTAAGGAATCCTCATAATATTTAAATTTCATTAAATTTACGCCTGATGATAAAACAACAAAAAAACAGCATCATAACCCAGGGTCTGAAAAAATGTCAGACACCCAATCTATCATAAGCTATACAACACAGAGCCCCTCCTTTCCTAGGCTTAATTTCATTATGTTCTGGTTTTATGCAAAATAAGCCCCGAAATTGAAATTAGACCCGAACACATTCATTTTCTGGATAGTGACCTGACAGTAATTGGGTATCCCTTATGTTATCCTGATGAAATTCGTCTTCATGTGGAAAATGTGTTAATTATTCAAAGGTGATATTTAATATCCTTTTAGTGTTTGCTTGAATTAAATGGGGTAGAATTCGGGCATTTTAGTTAGATAAAGTAACTTAAATTGTTTTGTATTATTGACGACTTAAGATATTGTTTGTAGATCTTGAGGGGTTTTTTTACTAAATTTTAATTTAATATAAAATCCAGAATCTTGTTAAGCCCAAGAACTTGGTGATGGAAATCATTTGATATAGCTAACTCAAAGAAGTTGGTTCGGAGTGTATTTTTTCTAAAATGAATACAAAATCACCTGCTTAACCATTCAATCCATATAATTAATTTATTTTCCCGTACTTTTTTGTCATTGTTAAGGACTTTTCATATATTATCTATAATAAAATTCTTTCTCATAGTTGACAACAGCTTTTTTGATTTTATCTGTTTTTTTATATCACTACAAAGCTGTTCCAAGAAACTTACTAACATTAGTAAAAAAAATTATGTGTATTTAACTGTTCGAGAAAGCAGTACATGGGCTGACGAAGTATATAAGCCTAATTTCGCCTATCTTAAAAGCATTCATAAAAAAAAGAGTTCAATGTTCCTGCTCTTCTTCTTGTGCATGCTTGTAGTTTTGAAAGTTTTGGTAGAAGCCAGACTACGTCGGTGACCGAACGAGTTGAGGTACACGTCTATAGATTTTCTCCTCTGTGGGCGCGGATTCGATTCCTGCAAAAGGCCCAATGATTTATTTGAGTACCAGTGATTGAGACAATTCTACTGACGAGAATTGTACTTGCGAACCAACATGGATGTTCCACAGTTAAAATTTCATGATAAAAATCATGCAACATTTGTCAGGTTAAAATTTCCCAATATCCACCTCCGTAAAATTTCCCTCCATCTAAATAAACTGTGCTGTGCATTATAGGATTGTCTTCTGAGCTTAGGCAATACCATAAAAAAGGGTCCTAATACCAAAAGCCGGAATATTAAATTCTGAAAGATACGAAATACAGATAGTTAAAAAATTACTACATTAAAGATCCTGCTCCATCAATTAATTTTAGAATCTCAATTATTAACTTACGATCTAAACATTCCAAAAAATTAGAAAATTTGCAAAGGAACAAAAAAACATCTTTTGTTAAAATGACATTAAGACTTTCCGGGATTTCGTACTTTATTGATTTTGTTCTTCCTGGATTTTATAATTCCCAGACTATTTCCTATTTTCTGGATTTTTAGTTTTAGGCTATTCCTTTTTCCGATTATGTCGCGCAACAATGATTGCTCTTCTCTTACTCTTCTTGTAGTTTTCTTGCAATCTCCAAAGACAACCTCCTCATCGGGTATAGATTGTCTCTGAGAGCAGGTCCTTTTAGTTTAATTATTTCACCCAGGATATTAAGGGAACTGTGCTTATATAGTGCCAAATATCGCACGCTGCCAATTTCTAGGAGTAAAGGCTGCCATTATGCGACAACAGATCAGTCCTTTGTTGGAATCGGAGTGATACGTTACATTTTTACTGTGTGAATGACTGTTTTCTCTTTTTTTTCATCTGCTGAACATTTTGAAGTGACAAGTTCAACTTCGAATTTGCTATACAACGATTTTAATCGTTTTCTAGAAGTGGCATTTTCTCTGTAGACTGTGCCCAATAAGTGTTCCTTATAGCACTCAAACAAACCTGATCGACTTGCTTATTGTTGCTGTAGATGAGTTCAGAAAACCTCAAACTGTGGTCAGGAGATGATATGATGAAGGCTGTACGATATTAGGAACGCGGTTTCTCAAACCTCAGAAACGACAACATTGTAGTATGTATTCACTTTGAATAGTTGACCAAGTTGATAGAGATGACTATCCTTTGACCATCTGCCAAAGGCTCCACGCATGTGTTTAGAAATTACAGTCAAACATCCGGTAGTCTCACATTCGGGCTATATGAGGTACTCGGATGAAAACATCGAAATTGGGGTTAGTTTAAAGTATGAAGCTCTTTTAAGGCTCAGTTCTTGTCAAAAACAACCAGTCATAACACCACAACTACAATAGCACAGATATTGATATAATAATACATAGAACAAGACAAAGTCGTATTCAACCCATTTCTTTAAGGTGACGACCCTACGGTGGACATAGCACAACTCAGGTTAAGGGAAATTTTAACCTGACAAATGTTACAAGTAAACCACAATTTTTGGCATGTAATTTTTGCTGTGTAACATTGGTTTCAAAAGTATAATTCTCATCAGTAGTATTTCCTCAACTACTGGTATCTAGATAAATCGCCACGCCTCCATATGCAGGATTTGAACCTACGCCCACAGAGGTGAAAATGTGCAGACGTGTAGAATGAATTCTATTTAATATAATTATTGAAATAAAAAGGCTTTAATGGTCAAGCCAACGATCATTATTATTAATTACAGCACTCAATAATTAATTGGTCATTTTCGTTTGGACGCCAAGAATATTACTGACATTTGAGAATGAGATTTGAAAGTATGGCTAAAATAGCGCCAAACGTTTTAAGTATAAAATATTTAATTATAAAAATTCTCTTTCCAATTTTAGGAAAGAGTATAGAACAAAAATAAAACAAGTACAGGAGTAATAACCAAAAATGCGTACTTAATTTACTATCCTGATTTAATATATTAAATTTATATAACAAGTTAAATAATATAAGATAACACAAATTAACAAATAACTTTATTAAAGTAATCCTTTACTACTATAACTCACTGGCTATAGTTATTTCATTTCGTCTTTGATCCATGAAATAAATTCTGAAACTCTGGTAAACGCATCTGGTCTGCCTGTAGCACAGAAAAGTGTACCATATGAAACTACTCCAATTTGTTTGGTCCTATCCTTATTCACTAATGGTCCACCAGAATCACCCTGTAAATGATATTAATTAAAACAGTGTTCATTCTTTTAAAATTCAATTTTTTTCTCACAGCACAAGCGCCTCGCAAAAATGATTTATATGTACAAATTTCCGTTTTTGTAACATCAAAACCACGTTTCTTGCATTCTTCATTAGTTAAAGTGACATAATCTATAGTTTGCAAATCCTGTGGTAAACTACCAATTCGAATAGGTCTTGTATATCCCCATCCCGATAGTTTGACAGGAACACCTCCTCCAATTCGTTCTTCTTCTAATTCAATTGGCTGCACTTTATCATTATATTCAAGTGGAGTCTTCAATTTAATCAGAGCAATATCAGACATAACTAGCTCCTCATAGTCAGGATGTATTTTAATCGATTCCACGAGATGTCTTGAACCTCCAGAACTTCTCTTTGATGTCCCAACTAGAACTGAAAAATTTTCTGGTTTACCCATTGCTACACAATGGGCGGCAGTTAAAATATAGGATTCTGCAATAATGGATCCTCCACAAATGTGAGCCCATTCTTCAGTTTCATTCTGTAGAAAAGGGAACAGAGCAAATATTGATGATCGACCTCTTTTAACTTGTAAAGAAATTTGATATGGAATTGGTTCGGTTGCCTTACTACCACCAACAATTCTGGTTTGATTTAAATCTAACAAAAAATTTTTTTTAATTAATATTAAACTCAGGTGAAATATTAAGAAATCACTTACCGTAAACTTCTGCACGTACAACGAATACGACTAGCACAAAAATGAAAATTCTTGTGGGTAACATATTGACAACTTTTCCGACTGTTCTGACTGGAAAAGCTTTGCATGGGTATTTATTACCATTTCAGGCGGCTCGTTATCTTGTTGTTATTGAAATGAAGAATTTGAGGAAAAAGAAGGTTTTAGCTTGAATTGGAATATTGTTGTACAAGAATGAAAACAATTAGAATTTTATCTGGGCACGTAGAAAAGTAAGGTGACGACAATAATCTTCAGAATTTCCACTGTATTGAGGACTTTTTTTTGTGGTGTGTATTGTTGGCGTGCATTTTCGTGAATAACAAATTAAATTAGATCAACAAGTTTATCAATCTTTTTTTTCAGTTTCTACTTTTTATGAATTTTTCGTGAATACATACCGTTACTTCGTATATGAATTGGGAAGATCATCCCTGATAATTGTAAGGAATCTATTCTAGTTCTTATCTACGAAAAGAGGAGATTCTGGGTGAATACCACTGTTGCTTCCGATGGTTTCTGGTTAGTATATACAATAAGTTTCGAATTAACACAAGCAATCATTCGAATAAAAAAAAAATAATATCAAATGGACTATAATCGTAGCTAGAGATTAGAAACCACCAGATATAAATAAAACGTGAACCAGTTTGTTGTACAGAAAGGTCAGGACGATTGAAGTATCCACCAAAAAAATCGAACTTTTCAGATCATCCAAGCCGACAGTGTGCATCTGCTAAATATCAGAAAAGTAGATATTGAAGAATTAGATGAGATGTATCATACTTTTAAAAAAAGGAGCTTAAGAATAACACCAACAGAGTTCCGGAACCCGATAGCATTTCTGATGAACTGCACAAAAGAAGAAGCAAGTTTTCGACCCTTGCAAGCTGCCGATATATCCCTCCCCTCTCTTTCCGATTGCTTTTTCGTTTATATCTTATAGTAAGTATAAATGTTTGATTGCGTGATCGTCTCGATTTCCTCACCGCACGTAGTTACTTCCCTGTTTATCACGATTTTCATTTAGGAGTTTTATGGCTATTTTCAGTATAGGAGATTCCCCTATTGTTGTCGGCAGTGACGTAGAAAGCTTATACTGAGGGTTTTGATTTAATTCTAACGTTTAGCACGGAGAGTAACATGTAGATACTATCTGAAGGTTTTTCATGGACGGTAATTATATTTCCGCTTAGCGCTCTGACATCGAACCAAAAATATCGTTGAACATCGCCCAGCACTACTGGCAGTGTATTTTGTGCTGTCCGGTCTTTGCTGTGAATTCAGTCAATACCTCATGGTGTTCATCGGCATTGGAATTGAAGAATTCTCTCTCTCTCTCTCTTTGCAGACTTTAACCTTTCGTTAACTGGTGCGCTTGTTCGGACGGCGATAGTGGTCTATCACACTTCGACACGCCGTTTCATTCATCGACAATCTTCTGCCATCTGGTCTATCGCAGTCTAATGGTATTTCCAACGAAAATGGTAGATTCTTAGACCTAGGCTACGGCTCGGTATTATACTGTCAATATTCTATCGTTCCGAAGTCTTCTCACCACCCTACTCTTCATGTGCTAAGTTATGTGCCAACTCATGTTATTTGTTATAACTTCAAAAAAACCGATTTTTCTGTCCGTGTGTTTTATTCATTGCTTCCCAATCTCCAAGTCTTGTGGCCTTACAAGGAAACACTTCCAATCGCTACAAGGCCCTACAAGGAAACAATCCTTACACGATAATTGGAAACGTTCCTGGAATTTTATCAACTTGAAACGTACCTCTGATGGATACTCCTCCTTGTTAAGTTTCGGTGATATTTCTCGTGCTGGTTCGTCATAAATCTTGTTTGAATCTGTTTTCGTAGCAGATTACAGTTGTGATACTAGATTTAAGTATTCTTGCTTTTGTAGTGCCCTTCTCGTTCCTGTTCTCTATAATTTTTTTAGTAGTATCTTGTAGTATCTTTCCGAAGCCTTGGAAGATCGTTCGTCTGTAAAGTTCTTTACTTTCATTGTAAACCTTTTCTAAAACCTTTCCAGTATGGCTCCCTGAAGTTAAAGTCTTCTACCAAGACGAGCAATAGTAGTATCCTCCCAGGAATAGTCTATGAAGATTCTATGCTTTTGAGATATGTTTATGATCCGTTGAAACTCGCTTATCCTAATTCCTTGAATGGTAATTTATACCCTAGAAAGCAGTTCTACAAAAAACCTAAATTTCGAATCAACTCAACGACCGACTCAAGATAAAAATGAAATCTAGTTCTGAGCACACTCAAATGTGAGTTCGGTTAAAATTTGAGTTTGATTAACGAACAAGATGTGAGTCCTCTTAGTTTTTAGAGGACAACCCTGTTGAGCAGATTAGAGTAACATTGCTTTACTTTGCATTCTATTAAACAATATTTAAGTTTCTATAAAATTCTCAGTTCTTCTCGCCCTCACTTATTTTTCTGCGTTTTCTTTAAAATTCACAAAATTTCCATACCCGAGCTTAACAAATTGATTGGTAAAATTTCAGTTGTTTTTTTGTTTGCTTAAACGAAAAAAAATGGCTAAGTATTCTTGTCCAATCTTCGCATAAAAAGCCAATATCTACTTGGAATTCTCGATTATATATTCATCCTGCAATATATTCCTCACAAATACTAAACAATCCCCAGTATAGGCAACTTCCACGAAAAGTGCAACATTAATCTCAATCTTCAAATTTTTTAAGGACCTAAGTCTCGAATTCACAAGTTATAATGATTTCTCATATACTTTAATTGGTATTTAAAAAGACGCCAATGCTGCCAAGTCTGATAAATTATATCTCCGTAAATTTGGTTCCAAAAATTCCGTAGAATTCCGTAGATGCTTATTTAATTTATGGCAGCAGGAAAAGAACCCATTAACACGTTGACTGCCGCAAATGGCATAAAAGCTTTCGTGAGAGAATTCCATGTTAAAATGGCTTAATCGTGAGAGAGCTTTTAAATGTCGGTCACCGGTGTGTTAAAGCCTAAAGTAAAGAAAATAACATAGATTATATCCATGTAGTTTAGCACTCGTTTTCGTATGCTGTTACAATTGTTTTGTTTGAAACAAACTTTACTGACTTTTTTAAATGGACGAAATTAAAATATCATTTTATTTTAATCTGAAAAACGTTTTTTTTATAAAAGAAAACTATCAGAAACCGATGATAAATTGGTCAAAATCCATAGATCCATAGACAGTCCAATTTAGACATAAAAATTCCTGGCTTTAAATGAATTAATGAACCTCTGGGATCCTTCGAGAACACAACAAGAGTGAAAAGAACTATGAACAAATTTTTGTTGAAGAAGGTTTCTCTATATGACGATATGTTTAGTGGTAACAGTCATCTCGGAGATAAATTTAAGATATTTTTTACTAATTATACTGCCTCATCATATGTCCAATAAGGTGTTCTACAAAGTTCAGTTCTTGACTCTCTGATTTCTTCTTTGCTCATTTATAGGGCGTTCCAGATAAATGCGGTTAATTTCTGACGAAGATCACCAGAAAGTTTATTTTTTATATGGAAAATTAGATAAGATAACGCGGTTTAAACTTAAATTGAAAAACACTAATGATCTATTGACCAACATCCCAATTTCAAATGCACGCCTGTAAACTTACGAAATCAACATGTTTTTGAATTATTTTAATCAATTCCCGTATCCTGAATCCAATGTAAGGAATCCTCATAATATTTAAATTTCATTAAATTTA
>QYTT01090200.1:0-12014 GCA_006980735.1 Dasypogon diadema
CTTCTTTGTGTAATTTTTTCTATATGAGTTGATTCTTGTCGTGACGTGAAAAGAGTTCCGTGAGTGGTAATAAAAAATATTGAGAAAAATTTATGAAGTGTTAACAAAAATGTGTGTTCCAATTGAACTTTCTAACGTGATTCATCTCAGGTCATAAATCTATCAAAAATAGACTAATTTTATTGATTTTCTTTTTATTTTTTTTCACTCAGTGTTGTTTCATTGTATTTTGTTACATTTATTTGTGAGTTATTGTGCTAATGCTCCACTGCTTTTGACAGTAAGTTTGACTGTAACAAACTACTCTAACCCTGCTGATTCTCCTTGTCCTACTGTTTCCCCCGGTCCTACTTTTTTCATTGATCCTCCTGCTCCGCCCGTTCCCGATCGCGCGGGAGTCCATGGTCGTTGGCGTGATCGGATTGGCCTGGGGAGACCCCCCTCGGGACTGATGTTGTGGGGGTGCTTGCGAATCGACTTTAGGGATTGGTGACTGTGGTCGGGCGGGGGCCGGGGCAGGAGACCGCAGCGATTCGGTGAGTCCAGGATTGGGCCCATGCGTTCCGGTAAGCCAAGTTTAAAAAAACTAAGAACGCTTTCGTCAAAATGTAGGGGGTGTACTGAACGCATTCAAGACCCAGTTAAATGGTACTCTTTTATCGCTCCCTGTTTTCTCAACCAATCTTAACGTAGAGCTTGTAGCTCTTAAAATCTCTTTTCCAAGACAGAGCTTATATACCTATATTCCTGCTAACTCGCTAAACTGTTTTGACATCTTAATACATTATTTAAATCATATTACTGATATGATGAATTCTACAAACGAAATTATTTTCCTTGGCGACTTTACTCAATATTCAATGGGTATATAATGACGATTATGTCAACCCTCCGCTCCCCCGGAAACACAGGGCCAGCGCCAGAGGAGCTCGTAGTCCACCGCGGAAACGGGCACCGCACCCCTCCCCCAAGCTAGGCTCCAAAGGAGAGCGATGAAAGTCCGGCACGGCAGGTCAATACCCCTCCTTACCAATCCCCCCTCCCCATAGAAGAACACCAACCACACGCCAGGCTAGGCGCATAAGGTTAGCGTCCCTCATCTTTTGCTTGTGGATTGCCTTCACAAATCGCATGTGTGCGGCTGTTAACCGGATTGTGGAGGTCTTGGATTTAGATGTAACCAAGATTGTACTGAAAAAATGACTTTCTCTTGTAGGTTAACTTATGTTATAGCGTCTATTTTCTTCCGTCCTGACAATTGGCCTCACCATATTACCTTAAATGTATCTCATTATTAAATAACTTGTTTTGTCTAACACTCACATGCCTTGCATGCTTGCCGGCGAGCCCAATCTTGACGCATTTCTTTGAAATGTGTAAAGGCTTAACGCAGAGATGGGTAAATATTTCTTGGCTCCTCGCTGAGAAGTACGCCTTTTGGGCTAGAAGGGCAACTCATTATTATAGTTTTTTTTTCAATGTGTCCTTTATTTTTATATTCCAAATAAGGTCGACGTAATTATACAACACATTTTACTACTTTTCAAGAAATTTATTCTTCCCATAATGGACAAGTTTTTTCTATTCATTGATGTTGCCGCACCTTTTGTATTTCCGCAATCCTTTCATTGTGTTACCAATTGAATTTCTTTTGGAAGCAGCAATAAAGAAAAGAAAAAGATCTCTACATCCGTCCATCAGAACCAAACAGTCTGGGAACGACCACTTTTACGTTCTTTCAACGCCGCCTATATTTAGCGAATTTGTCAAACCTGAGCTCCGGAAATATAAAGCAGAACTGTCGTAAAATATTAATCAAAAGGCGTTCCATAGCAATTTTACAATGGTCATTTTGATTCGTAGTCGCAATAAATTTTAAATTTGAGGGGTTTACAGCGTGCAGAGCTTAATTATTAATTCGCTGCTTGTCTCGCCATGAATTTACACTGGTCCTTGAGTTGAGATGTTCTGACAGCTTTTTGCCAATTTGATTTGTTGTCTTTCATGCGTTGAATGCCCGCAATCTTAAAAATTCTGGACAGCATTTCTGAATATCGCACATATGTTTCCCCCACACGAATAGATTTATCTCGACTAAATTTAGACACGGAACAGCACTTAAAATAGCTCCAAAAAATCATTTATTCCATAATGTGGTGTGGTTGAAAGATCCATTGGCGGCGCAGCAATTATTTCCAGATGGGCGGAAAATGGGAGTACTATAAAAATATGGTAGCAGTAATGCTTGGATTTCTCTTTACATAAAATTTAGATAAAAACTTCTGACCGCTTCGCTCTGATAGCAAGTAATGAACAGGTGTTTTTTTATTATTTTCAGGAGAATGGCCACAGCAGTGCATAAGTGGGATAAATTATCTCCCAGTGAATTTCAGCATCTGCAGGAACTTGCGTCATGTAAGTAACGCGATAGTTTATTGGGCATTTCTGCCACTTTATTGCCAATAAATTTATTTTAAGAATTCTCCCAAACTATATTTCCCGAGCTAAATTAGCTATTGCTTTGTCTTTTTACGACTTTCCAGTGGAAATTGTTCAACAATTCCAATAAATTTTGTTTACCAATTAAAACACGCCTCTGCTAGTGCTTGGTGGATTTAGTAACAAAAATTGACCTAGTTTTAATTAAATTCTTCATGATTGTAAAATTTTATGTTAACTTTTTATATAAAGAATCTTTAAAGATTAAAATGGAAGCATTACTAAACTCATGATAATTTACAATGAAAAAGAAGCAGTTAAGACATTTGGGTAGGTTCAAAATTATTTATAATTATTAGCAAATCTTGGATATCTGTCCAAGAAGAGATAAGTCGTCAGCACAATTATACTTTTTCTTATACAATTAATAGATAATAAATACGCTATTATAATTTTCAGTATGAAATTTAATTGGATAATAAAATTTGATATATATACTAGAGAAAACACTAATAAATAGTTTTTTATACATTCGCATTCGCTCGACTTTAAGAAAGATTTTCAAAATTTTATGGTGTGACCCTGCCCAAACTATAGTGTAGGAACTAGGAAGAATGGCTGAAGGCGTGTGCTTTACTAAAAAAGACTATTTCATAAACAATTGGACCAGAGCTATCGTTAGCAAAAATACCATTGAGGTAAGCAACAACCAACCAGTTAACATATCCGTGTTACTCCTGAGTATCGATACTTGATATTATAACCGATGGATAACCAGCAGCTGTTTGAAGAATATTTGTCAAACTAAGGCTACACTGGTAGGTGTACAAATTGTCCTGATCCCAATAAACTTAGAAAGCGGGTAATCTAAATTTTTGGTTAGTGGGAGGAAATTTTTGGGAAGATGAAATTGAGAATTTTAACCTGACAAATGTTGCAAGTATAATCCACACTTTTTGAAATGAATTTTTTCTTAATATATAAAATCGCAGTAGCTTCGCAAGTACAATTCTCGTATTATCTTCTTCAGCCACTGGTACCCAAATAAAGCACTGCACCAGAGAAAAACATTTGCAGCACTGAGCCCCAAGTAGCTCATCTACCAGTCTGGGTATGGTCCATGATAAAAATAATCGCTGACTTACTCTACCTATTGAGGATAATTATTTATTCTTTATTTCTTTAAAAGTTGTTAGAGTTACTATTAACTAAGAGAGATCCAACGGTGGTAGCCCTTTGTACCCTTTTAACCTTGGATGCCTTAGGCCACCAGACTAATGTAGCAAGGCTAAGCACCATTATATATAAGTATATCTAGTATACTGATCTTGGCGAGATACCCCGCTTTAATCCACGCACTCTTCTACATTGATGCAATGCTACCTTCGCTATTCTGATCTTTTCTTCCTAGAAACGTTGATCTCAGATTCAAACAGCGCAAGTGGTTAAAATTCCAGGTTATTTGTCTTCCTAGTGGAGACTAACGTCTCTGTCATACTCGAAGAGCATTCCACATGATATTAGCAGTAGTAGACATGAATTTGCCCCTCTCCACTAAGGCCACGGCCATCTTAAAGAAATTGCGTTCGGGTTGGTACCGGTACTTGCAAGTACCTACATATTAAATCATAATATCGGAAACCTTGAACGTACAGAAACGTAGTAGGTCTTATTTTACAGGTAATTGACTAGGCTTTATTTAGGTATCAACGTCGTTCATGTAGACATTTCCACTCAACGAACATTGCCTTTCAAATATGGAAAATTTTCTTTTTTTCAATAAATTTTAGCAAAACTTGGATTTTCCTGGAAAACTTCTCCTATTATTTTTTTCACTTTTTACATAGATAAATTCCTTGTTATGTCACCTACAAATCCTCCATACAAAGCTACCCTTTTCCATGTACATCGGATTAAAGAAATAACTATTTTGTTTTTTAAAGTGATTATTTTAACACCTGCCCCACTTAATTAATAAAGAAACAAATATTGATGTATTTCGAAATTGCTTTATTGTTTTCGAGGTAGCAAATGCAGGATTTCTAATCTACAACAAGTGCTCGACTTAACCGCCTTCTGACTACAACTACAGGTAAGAATGTTCAAAAGGATGAACCCGATGTTACCATTTTTATCGAGGTTTACGAAATTAAAGTGTTCTAAAGTGTTTTTCACATAGAGAAGGTGTTTACAAACATGATTCATCTCTCTAACGACGAATATGCTGATTACGTGTTTGGATTATGTGATGGCAATCCTCTGGCTCTGATTGCGCGAATAGAGTATCAACGTGGCGAATAAAGCAAATAAATCGCCTCAAGAGACAAAGGTTTTTCCACACGTCCTGGCTACTCCTCCAGTTATCGTTGGCAGTGCATGGTGGAATAATACAATTTTCATTTTTAAGCACTGAATCGATGATACTGGCTTTGTCGAAAGAAATTATTTCAAACTTCTGGAACCATGATTAACTTGATCCTGTGCTACAAATTTCATTCATAGAAATGTGGATTTGTAATGTGTGAAATTAGTCTCTTTCACAAATTTTTTACGGAGAATATTTGATAAATTTTAAGTACCCACGGTGCTTCGTTCAAGGTGATTGTGTTTGTATTACACCTTAAAAGTCGTTCTAATGAAATAGCAATTTGCTCGTAAATTCAACACAAATACGGCCGGATTCTTGGATTGCTACTTTAGGAAAAAGCATTCTTTCCTTTGTGGCTTTGTAAACATGCAGAACAAAAGAACCTCTTTCATGTATTCCATTTCATGAGGCTTACGGCTGGAATTGTAACTTTGTAACTTACTTGTGCTTTTAATGCGCTTTCAACCTGTTGCAAGATACACGTTTGCAGATGGTTTTTGTGCACTTTGTCTCTCATTATTCCCGCTGTTCTCAAAGGGCTTTGTCATGAATGTTAATGGGGAAAGAAGGCCAGGAATTCTTAGGGGAGTCGTGTATGGTTTTTAATTATGTGCGAGACAATCGCAATACTTCCAGACGTACCGTCATGTCTGCTTTTGAAAGAATACTAATTACAATCATAATAGAGATTATTTTATAAGGTTGAATAGAGCTAGGAAAAGGGATGTTTGCTATTTAAAGGACTGCAAGATAAAATAATATTAAAATAGAAAAAAATATAAAATGTGACAGTGCAACATGAGTACCGATGCAGGGAAAACCAATACAAGTGTACAGCGGAATGTTTCTTCCTCACCATCTGATGTAATTGCTGTCTGCTGCATTTAGATGGAGGTACCTTAACCAAAAAAAAAACTATACCATATACCGTAGGGCCCACTGTCTTAGCAGGCAAAATCAGCTGGAATCGGTATATACCTGAAATGTGCGAGGCTTTGTCAAACTTAAACACGAAGATAATATTCATCTTATTTCTAGTCTACAGAAAGGGTGTTCTGAGAGACTGAGCCTTCAGTCACCCTTCTCATGACCCTCAACTCAGCTACGTTGAGCCCATGATTTTGAGGATGGATGTAGTTCAGAACTTCCACGTTCGTTAGCTCTAGACTATTCGGGAAGTAGCCAACAAGGACTTTTGGCCGAGGAATTTCATCTTCCTCCACTGCCCTTAGATTGGCTTCCTCCCATGATTTAAACTCACCTGCGATCTCAGTTAACCAATTCGCGGTGGCTTTATCTGCACAGGTGATAGCTAACCAGCCTGGTCTAAAGCTGGTGTTAAGGAACGAAGGCTAAACTTCGCTATCCTTCTTTTCCAGAATCTTACTGAGGATCGCCTTCTGGACAGCCTTAAGTTGGTCCGTAGACAGGATTTCCTCAGGGAAGTTGGCCGGAAGGATGCCCATTTTTCTCCTACAACAACCTGTCAGGTCAGGTCAGGGGATTGGAAGCTGCTTCACCTTTTGGAGTAATAGCAACTAAAATTCTTAGCTATTTGCTTTAGAAATTTGTATTTTTAATTATTTTATAACCGAGTGCCAGTTCTTTATTTACGCCATTAGATTGTGGAATTCGTTATCATTCGAAATTAGGAACAGTGGAAGCAGCGAGTTCTGGGCCGTACTATTTGAATTTCTTTGTCATAGATAAAAAATTAATTACTTAGTGCTTAGTATCTATTATAATGTTCTGGTAATTCTAGTTAATTCAATTTAATTATTAAAGAATATAAAAGGAAGCAATATCACAGTGAGAAATCTGCAACTCATGAACACGGTAATGAATAATTTCATCGAAGAATAACAGAAATCGCTAGCATCAATAACAAAGTAATGCAAAGGGTAAGATAACAGAGACTATTAATGACAAGGCATTGTACTAGAGAAGGTATTGTACTAGAAAAGTTTACGTTTTCTGGTTCAACGTGTTTCTTTCTTAGTTTTGAGGGAAAGTCCTCATATGCTTTGTGAGAACAAAGGAACAAAACAGAACAGCAGTAAAAATTGAATGCTTAAATGAAACCTTATTTTTATCCTTACATTTCCAACAATGAATCATGGAAGGAAAAGTAACCAAAGAGAAAGAAAGAAATTCGTAAATTTATCAATTTGTTAAAATTTATTGATGTCGGAAATGTATATTCATTACTTCATTAATGAGGTAATGAACACATTTCCTACTGGGATAGAGTGGTGTAAAATTCAATGTGCATTCATAATGGAGCACTAATACGATTGGAATATTTTGAGATAAAGTGCGATATGGAAATTACCGAGAATATTGCAGAGTAAAGCAATTTAAATTATCCTCAGGAAGTCGTTAATGGGGGTTTTAATACAACACTAAAAGAAATGAGATCTTTTATTAAATTTAAAATGAAATTAGTGAAAGTTTCTGCCTTTAGAATGTATTGGACTCATCAGGCATCGCATCAACTTATACCTGTCTGAAGTTATGAACAGGTATAAGTTTGCTAAGATAAGAACTCACTTACTTTTCAACAGTAATCCAAAGATGAAAATCGCATCGATTTTTTAATGTTCGTCTTTTTATCGGTAATATAAAAATCGGTGAAGTGATGAATTTCGATGATTCTGTTCCTCACGAGTGAGAAATAGAAGTATATTTTCGAAACGTTTCTAGTGACATTGTTTCTCATTGTATAAATTATAGTAGCTAGATTGAAGCTAAAAAGATATTTGGCAGTTGGACTTCGACTGCCAAACTACAGAAACAAGACAGACAAGAAGGATGAGATTCATTTCATTGTCGCACAAAAACGAATTGATACCACATAACGCTACAGGTAGGTATATCACAAAACTAAAATAATAAATTTTTCTTAATAATAAGGACTCTGCGAATTAAAACCATAAATTCAAGTGACTTGAATTTGCGTAGTATCGCGAAATTTTGACATTTCTAAACTGTCTCAAATTTTTTTTATTTAAATATTAAAACGTTCTAAAACCACGAAATTTTCATGAAGCGGAAAACGTAGCATTAACCTCCCATTCCTTTTGCGTTGGTTTGAACATAGTGTGCAGAGAAAATAAAAAAAGTTTTGGATATAAAAAATCGGGGAAGGAAAACGGTATTCATTAGTATTTTCAGTATCTTTCTTTTAACTTCTTCAATTTATTCAGACAGAATTTAAAGTTTTGTAATTTAGCCTAAGATTCAATAAAAGGAGCAAAAAATTACATTTCGCCCACCTCTGCGATCCACCCCATCTAACTTAGGTAGTGAAGAAGCTCGGCGGGCGCTCCTGTTTGCGTGCCACATATACACGTAACAAATAGTCGGTTAAGCGCTCATCTACTCTCTTACAGTATATAATTAAAAGTAAATAAAAAGGGCACTCGAAGCTACTTCAGGTAGTTTTCAAATTAAAGAAATATTATTAACAAATAGCAAGATTCTCTTGTGCTTGTTACTCCGATGCTAGCAAAGACCACCTTTAACACAAGTACGACAGTAGTTTTTTTAACCTACATGAAAAATTATCGTCGCATTTGTTTTCTATTCCGGTGCTTCCACCCAAGAAACAAGTTTCCAAGAATGAAAACTTTAGTTTGCAAGTACATGGGAAAATCCTGTTACTTTGAGAGACTATTAAAAGTTTTTAAATCGCTCTTAACTATCGTGCACAATTCGTGCTCTGCTTGGTAATTTTCCAGATATAATTAATGATATACAAAAGTTGTACACGGTTTATATTTTGTTTCGTTTCCTCGCATCCGTTGAAAGCTAAAAAGGGCTGCCAGTGAGTTGCACAAACATTATTTGCGGAAATGGTGGGTATAACAATCTTTTAATTCAAGAGGTTTCATTCCACCCGAGATAAGTACATCATGCTGACAGTTATTAAACTTCAAATGTTCATTAATTTTGCACGCACAACAGACTGGAAATTGAAGTTTTTCTATCATCCCCTAAGGGTATAGTGCAATTATCTAGTGCTGGTTCATACAAGCAAAGGAATTACATTCGTGAAGGCTTTGATCAAAGCGAATATTTTTCTCACATAATTTTTAAATGCACGTATACCTTTGTAATCCTCTTTATTTCTGAGTATATGTCTGGATCTGACTGCCTTTCCGTCTTGGTTTTACATACTTTATGCGATAGATAGTGTAGTAGTTGCTGTGAAGTTTTAGTAAAAATAAGTAAGGCAAAATTATAAAGAAGTGCTTTGAAATGTTTTCTATGAGATTGCAACTTCTGTGAACTAAGTAAAAAATTTGCTCTGAGCAAGAAAAAATGACTTTAGAAAGACGCACACGGACTCGATCCGCGGAAAAGAAAGAATATGGAGTTGTGTGCCGTAGGTATCCTGATTTATAGCTATTTAATAGGTAAAACAAGAGATTGTAACTTGTTCCACATCCACACAATTCCTGGTATTTTGCAGTATGTCGACTGCAAGGTATAAAGCCTGAAATAGAATGAATACGACACGACTTTGTCGCCGATATATGTCGTAGTAATTTGTCCGAAATGGAATACAGAGAAAGCGATATTTTCGTTGTCATTTATAACAGCTGAAAGCAAGAACAATGGAAGATATTCAATGTTAAAAGTGAAAGTGAATTTATTTGCTTTTAAAGCTTTCTAGCTAGAGCATTAATGCATCATAAAATTAATTTCCTTTGCTACTCATTTATCTCAGACAAATGTCAAACTCAAATGTCGCATGCGACAACGACAAAATTCGGTTTTTCACCAAACTTTTGTCGCCGACTTTGTCGTGTCGTCACATTTGCTATGACCTAATGTCGTCACATACAGGGTGTCCCAAAAAGTAGTGATAATCGGAAGTCTGGAGGTAGAGCGTCCCTCGGGGAACCCAAATCACCCCCATGTATGTTCTACGATTTTTCTTAGTTTTCGAGTTATTACAAATTTTCGAAATTTTTCATACTTAAATTTCAATTCAGATTGTACTAAGTGCAAAATTTAACAACTTTAATTGGGAAGTAAAAATAAGTAAAAGTGAAAATTAAATAAAAAATAAAAATTGGATTTAAGTCGGGTGACCGTGATCGAGAGAATACATAACGCCTACATGGAAGGTCGTAACTCTGGAACCCGGCCTGGCCGACCGCCTGTAATGAGCG
The DNA here is from genome assembly GCA_006980735.1 of Dasypogon diadema. Taxonomy (NCBI): domain Eukaryota; kingdom Metazoa; phylum Arthropoda; class Insecta; order Diptera; family Asilidae; genus Dasypogon; species Dasypogon diadema. The sequence continues at coordinate 9,988 of QYTT01090200.1, forward strand.
ACCCTGAGATAGTGGATGCAGTTGTTGAGGAAGTTGTCAGATATCCATCATTCAGCGTGAGGGATGTGGAGCGACAAACTGGAATTTCGAAATCACGAGCACATCGCATGCTCAGAGACGAGGGATATCATCCATACCATGTTCAAAAGGTGCAACAATTGAAACCAGAGGATTATCCCAGAAGAGTGACATTTTGCTAAGAAATGTTAGAAGACAGGCCGAGAATGAAAACTCTTTTGATAAAATTTTGTGGACTGATGAATCACACTTTCGACGCAATGGTATTTTTAATATTCACAATTATTATTCGCGGAGTCTTGGAAATCCGCACCTATCGCGTGAATCCAATTTCCAAGAACAACTTAGTGTAAATTTTTGGTCTGGAATAGTGAAAGGGCAGTTGATAGGCCCGTTTCAATCACCAGATCGTTCAAATGGTGAGTCTTACCTCCAGTTTTTGACGGAAAACCTTAATTAATTGTTCGAGGATGTTGATTTAGAAACACGAAGAAATAAGTTATTTCAAAATGATGGTGCTCCGTGCCATTATGCCAACGCTGTGGGAAATTACTTGAATCAAAGATTTGAAAGAAAATGGATTGGCCGCGTGGCCTCCACGGTCATCCGGCTTAAATCCAATCGATGTTCTTGTTTGGGGCTACTACGAGGAGCTGGTTTATTGTAAATAATGCAGAAATTTGGCAGATGTGTCGAGTGGCGGAAGAAAACATCAAAAGAAACAGAAAAGCATTCAATCGACTGAAAGAGAATTTTTTCCGTCGTTGTCGGTTATGTGTCGAAAGGGAAGGTAGACATTTTGAAAACTTTTTGTAATTTTTCACAATAATAAAATAATTATTTTTATTTAATTCTCACTTTTACTTATTTTTACTTCCCAATTAAAGTTGTTAAATTTTGCACTTAGTACAATCTGAATTGAAATTTAAGTATGAAAATTTCGAAAATTTGTAATAACTTGATAAAATTTGCACCATGTAAGGCTGATGAAGTAAGGAAGTTTTTGAACTAGTTTCTAAAAAAAAATTATGGAACTTTTTTCTTAAAATTGCCATAGAACATTCAAGTTAGTTTTTGTTTTGGTAAAAGAAAAAACTCAACATTATTTTACAATGGTGAAGTGTATTGAAATAAATGTTTTTAAATACAACAAGTGCACTATTAAGCTATTTCAAGAAAAAAAATCAAGTGCCTATCTCACTTATTTCGATCACTATGACCAAAAATCCCTTACAATACGTGATTAGCGAAAGATCTCGAAAATTTGTAATAACTCGAAAACTAAGAAAAATCGTAGAACATACATGGGGGCGATTAGGGTTCCCCGAGGGACGCTCTACCTCCAGGCTTCCGGTTATCACTACTTTTTGGGACATCCTGTGTATTCAAAATCTAATTTGTCGACGACAATGTCGAGCCGTATTGATTGTATTTCACGCTTATGGGTTGCGTATTGCATATAGCAAGTATTCTTCAAGAAATCAGGAGAACAATTTCACCAAAACTATGGTAAACATTGAAATAACAACCAAAAAACCTAAGTCATTCCGAAGTGGAGTTGCTTACTTATTACCACTAAACGTACAGTTATATAGAGAAACTTTTTTCAATAAAAATTTATTCATCGTTTTTCTCACTCTTGTTGCCTTCTCGTGGATCCCAGAGGTTCATTCATTCATGTAAAGCTTTAAATTGGACAAATGAACTCACTCGATTGATGAGAATGAGTTTGGATCTGCTGGTTAGTTAAACTGTATTGGTTGGAATACGTAAAGCTGAGGAAACTTGAACTGGTGGCCATTTGAATTATAAATTTTGAACTGTTGCCTACTAGTACTATTGAATTGTAAACCATAATTGATACCTTTTATATCTCAAATAGTATAAAATTAGAAAGTATTATAAAATTGTAAACCAAATTGAATCTTTACATATATGAAATAGTACCGAATTTAAATTCTGAACTTAAACCTTCAGCATTAGAATCGTCCAAAATGTTCCGAATGGTC
>QYTT01090200.1:33945-48842 GCA_006980735.1 Dasypogon diadema
GCATTTGCTTTTATATCTTCGAGCTGCTAATTCACGTCAAATTAATTGGGATAAATTTGTTTGTTTGTTGTTTTATGTATTTTCAAAAACACAAATTTGAGGAAGATATTTACCATAAGACAATTAACTTCTTGCCTACGATTTCAAATTTCATATCTAGGTAAAAGAAAAACGTAATCAACTTCTTAATACTTTTTTATACACAAAATCACCGATTATGTTTTGAATATTTTAATTCTGAAGTAATATCGGACAGGCTTAAAATTTGAAAATAGCGAATTTAAAGAAAGCAAGGAATTTTGAAAACAAGTCTTCAATAAAAAAATTGTGTCGCTGTGAGATGATTCGATACCAGGGAGGTATCAATACCAGTATTAATTACAGTACTTAAATCAAAGTATCGATACCTGTCAAGAATTGAGAATCCAAAATATCGATACCTACGTGTATCGTATCCATATGAGTACTTTTCTAACTATGCGCTGGATCATAATAATTGTAGGGTAATTAAATAAAACAACTAAACTGTAGAGAATAAGTCTCAGTATATTCATAAAGATTATAAAAATGCACAAACATAAATACAATAAAACTCAGGCGAAGAACTCTTCCTCTGAGAGTCCACTCAGAAATATAAATTTTTTTAAATGTTTACTTATAAGCCGATTTCTATAGTTTTTGTAATTATTGTCTCTGCCTATTGGCAAATAATCCTTCACATGGAACTGAGGACCTCATTCAAGTACATTGAAAGCTCGTCTATTTCCTTTGTAGATTTCTTTCTTTTTTTGTGGTTCTCTGTGGTGGTGCCAAAAGTCATACATAAACTGTTCATCCCATTCACCACTTCTCACAGTAATATCAGATTTTATAAGATCTTTTAGTTTTTACAATTTGGAACGCTCTAGCACATGCACTTGGGTCACGAAAGTGAATATTTTTAAATCTCGGGTCGACCTAAATGGCAATAGCTATATGTACAGGGTATTCATTTCAATTAACCCGAATCTTTTGTTTAGTTCCCTTTTCAGATTTTGCTAGATTTTCTTCATAGTTCCTGTTATCGATAGATTGTCTAATTGCTTAGATAAACAACTCACCATTTTTTTTAAGGTGTTGCCTAAGCTAAGGGTACAACCCTATGATGCAATACTGCACAGCTTAGGCGGAGGGAAATTTGGGAAGAGGAGGTTGGGAAGTTTGAATCTGACAAACGTTGCAAGTGTGCCACAATTTTTGACATGAATTTTTTACTGTGCAACATCCCAGTGGCTTCACAAGTACAATTCTTGTCAGTAGAATTGCCTCAGCCACTGGTACCCAGAAAAATCGCCGTGTCCTGTGCGAGATTCGAACCCACGTCAACAGGGAAGAAACTCTGTGGACGTGCGCCTCAGCCCACTCGACCACCGGCGTGGGTCAAAGCGATTATCTCCGAAATAGTCGGCAGAAGCGTCACATATTCAAACAGTTTTAATAACCAAATCAACCGCTTTAATGTATCTATCTCACTGTAACAGATCATTTCAGGTCCTCGGTTGTCTATATTTAATAATTCTTAGCGAATATTTTGCATGTCTATAAATCGTTCGATTATATAATACACAGAGTCCCACCGCGTTTTCACGTCTAATATTTATATCTCTTTCAGTGTATTGGCAATGTGTTGAGCTGTATGATTGCTCTTTAATTCTCTAACTGCCAACTTACAGGCCATATAATGAATGGTCACACCAAGAAAACTCTTCTCCGACATCGTTTCAGTCCAAATATCAGTTGTCAAACAGAATTCTGCAATATTCATGAATTTGTTTCTTTTAGCATTTGTAGATACGCGCCATAGTTCGCGCTTAGTTTAGTTTCAATAAATGAAGTAGAAGAAACTTTGAAATTAGAAACAACTTCTTTCATCAATCTTTTAAAGCCCCGTCCTTCAATAATATGAAATGGCCGAATATCTTTGCATATAAAATATAAAAGTGAATTTGTGATGCTAGCTCAAAAATGCTCAAAAATGTGACTTTCCATTTCAAATCAAAAAATGATAACTTTTAAATGTAAAAAATTGTCGTATGGCGTACGATAGAAAAAAAAAGTTTTTACAACTGAAAAGAGACGAGTTTAATTATTTGTCTGACACACAGATCCGGACGCTACGACAAATGAAAGAGATATTCCGGATTTTTTTTTCATATAGCCTCGTACGACTGTGATAGTCTTCATCCAATCCCATGACGGATATCACAGCTTGAATACACAATAATATTTAAATTTGTCAGTGTACCAAGTAATATATACACAGAGTATTAAATTTGAAAAGATCGTTACATAGAAAGAGTAATTTGCACCCGGTCTCGGAAGCTCAATTTTACACTACCGACCACTCATTTCTCGCTTCCGCGGTACCTGTCCAAGAAAATATGGCACTCTGAAGGCTCCCGTTTAACCCTATTGGACTACTCTGTAGCAATCGTACTGTCTGATCCTACAAATCCTGCAAATTTCAATGCCTGTCCGAAATATATAGTTGAACAGAATCTATTTTGGACATATTGAAATTGCCTATTGCCCGCCGAAATTCCTTCAGAGAAGTAGTAGCCATAGCCACAATATTGGGAAGCCGTAACGTAGTGCTGTATGACAACATGAATCTTAACGCTTTTCTCTCCAGTCCAACCTTAAGCTTCTTGCAATATTTACGCCAAACTTTGAGCATAGAAGTAATTAATGCTTTAATATCGAACATTTGTGCTGGCCGACTGTATAAAAACGCTGACAAAAATTAAGTAGACAATGAAAAAGATCGATAGTTATAAATTATTTCTACCCTGGTATACGAAAAAAACGTATTTTTAAGTGATCCGCATTTAACAAACAATTCACAAAAAATTTAATTTTACATCTCCCGACGTTAAAATGTTAATAATTTATTACATTCTTACGTCCTATGCCTAAAAAATTTTATTTCATAATGAGAGCGTCCGCCTTTCGTGATTATAAGTACATATATTGATTTTGACCGACATTTTGACCGGCATTGCCTTCTGGTATGTTACCAAGAATGAAGGTTTACCAGCCATCCGCGCTCTTAAATCAGATGGAATGGGCCCTGATGAGTTACCTTCCCGTTTTCTCAAAATATTACTCCGAGCAGTGGTCACAGTCCTAACTCACATCTTCAACCATTGTCTGACTAGATCCAATTTCCCTGCGCAGTTGGAAGTGGGTCGTTCCCATTCCTGAAAAATAATTCGCATCACTTGCCAAAGCGATTTAGGCCCATCAGCCTCCTTTGCGTTCTTTCGAAACGGTCTTACACACTCCGATCATAGATTACATGTCCACAAATGGCTTATTGTCTAAGTGGCAATCAGGATTTCGTCCATCTCACAGTTTCAAAATCGTTCTTCTAAAAGTAAGATATACATATAATACTCGATAAAGACCATCTGACATTTTTTGTACTGCTTGATTTCAGTACGGCCTTTAATTCCATAAATCACTCCAAACTTCTGTCGAAGCTCTCCACTAAATTTTCGTTCTCTTCATCCGCGGTTTATTGACTCCTGCTTGGCTGCAGCCAGTTCGTTAAGGTGAAGAACCCAACATCATCTGCAAAATTTCTTAAACATAGTGTACCCCAGGGCTTCATAATTGGTCCTTTTCTACAAAGACAGATCGAACGATCTTGCTGATATTCTCTTGGATTTTTCTGATGATGCGCCTCAATGATGACATTCGACGTATTTATGATTGGGCAGCGCAAAACAATTTGATCATCAATCCTAGCAATTCAAATTTTCTGTCCATTTATAGAAGTAAGGGTGATGCTAATATTTCCCTACCTAACCTTACGTGGGCTTAAATTTATGCACAAGCCGATTTACCTGCAACTGCCGCCGTATTCGTTCGAAAAGCTGCGCTTTCTGTATTCCACCAGGTATCTCAATCTATTAATACAGCACTTTGGAGAGCGCCCCTAATTTGTTCATATGTTCGGAAGTGGAATCTTTTATCTGGCAGTATTCAACGCACAGTCTCTCACAGAACATTTTGTAAACTTGTCGCACAACTTTTTTTATATTTGCCCTTTTTTTCTCAATCAGACTTGTCACACACTCAGGATTGTAAAACCTTTATACTCTCCAATAAATTGCTATTATTATTATAACCTACTACGCTCTTACAAGGAGACCTCCGACGATTCCACAAGTGGGTATATCCTTGCAAAGTGTCACTCACGCCATTTTTGCTTAGCTGGACAGATTCTGTAACAAGGTTCTGGCCTATTTGACTAGAAGCAAGACAACGGTCGCACAAGAACCACTTTCTGATAGGAATAGTAATACTATACAGAAATAGCTTATATTTTCCAGGAAGATGGGTGAAATTTGTATGTTATAACATTTTGTTTATCAAATTGTGTGAAACTAAATAGCCCAACCTTTTCAACTCATGTAACTGGCAACCAATAGTCATCTGTCCGATCTCACTAGTTTATGCACTACCAAAAACTTTGTTTTTGATATTTCTGGAAAGTTAGTTTTGGCACATTAAGCAATTTTCCAAATCAGAGTGCATTTATTTGTATGACTTTGTGCTACACCTGTGCAGTGCAGGTGTCTTCTTGTTATAGGATTTGACTAACAAGAGTTCTAGCTATTTCTTATTGTTAGGTGAATAATTTAAAATAAATCAAGACCATAATAAATTTCAATTTAATAGTCATTGTGTACACAAAACGGGTAGGTAAGTGTTTAGAAGGAAAGAAAATTTGTCTACAATTGAAACTATTCAGCTGGGAATGAATGTTAACAAAAAATTGCAAAAGCTGTGAGAGTATCCAAGTGTATGCAATAGGAAGCTTAATTTGTTTGGTTTGTCAGTTTTTGATTAAGATTCCGCTTTATAAACTACAAGCGCCAATACGATGACAACTTATTCCATTAGCTGCACTCAGCCGGAAGTAATGCCGAAAAGCTTTCATTGAATTTAAACTGTTTCTACACACCGTCCTCACAATGTTCATTTTTTCAGCTTCTACAACAATTTAACGAGTTCGATCCATCCCATGAATAAATTCAAAACAAAATGCCCAAAAACTGTTTATATAGCAAATCGATTTTATTTACCCAAGTAGGAAGCACTATACTTCCTTATCGGCTGTATTTTCACGGTTCCATTTTGTCGAAAAGCAAGTTTACGTACATTGCGGTTAGTGTTTGAATACTAAATGAGGATCATTGTTTCATACGTATAATGCTCTACGCGAAATTGAGTGGCGTTGTCGATGCTAAAATGCTCCAGGTCTTCCCTGGGCTGGTGAATATTAATGATATTGATTCGAGTGACGGTACCTATAAGTATTGCCTTCGGGACTGCATTTTATCGGCGAAATATATTTTGTAAATTGACTCCCGGGAATTCAGTCACATTCCATGCTCTCGAAATTATGAAAACAATTTCATGATTTAATTTGCATTAATTATTAAGTTTATTGAATTAGAGTTGTTTTTCCAGCGACTGGTGGGAGGCATTTTCAACATAAGCTCTTAAATCCCCTTAAGATAAGATAATAGGCACCAAGGACAACATCGAAAAGTTTCAAGTATGACTCCTTTTTTAAATGCCTATTCCCTCATGAGGAAGGATTTAATATTATCATGCTTTAGATTTCATGAGAACAGGTTTTTAGGAAAAAATTAGGTTTGAAGAATATTTCAATTTAATCCGTTCTGGAAATCAAATTGAAATTTGAATGGGAAAATTATGACTTTTTATCATCGTCAAATGTAATTGGATGCCAAAAGAAGAAAAACCATGTGGCATGTTATTTTGATATCGTGCATGATTTACAATATTATTTCTCGGAATCCTCAAATCTTGACATTCACTAAGTAAAATTATTGAAAGCATAATTTAGAGAAGAAAAGAAAATTGAGGAAACAGATTTAACCTCCAACAACGCGGCTTCTAGGACAAAAGGAATGCAGAATCACGATATGTAAACGAAAACTAATAGCATATAAATACTAGACAGTATGTAACATTATAAGCTATTATTAAACATAAAACGACTACCGAATTACAGTTAATAGGAAGCGTTTAGGAGCAAGACTTTAGTGGCAAAATGGGAGTACGGCATAGATTCATTCTGGTATCACTTCAGCACCTCTTATAAAGCACGTTAAAAGTAGGAATTTAAAATCAATAATAATGGAGAATTATTAAATAGCCCATGAAAAATTACACCTAACATAAAATGTTTAATTAACACAAAGAACTTAGTTCTGGAAATATACTTCAGGTGATAAATCGGGAAAGCTAAGATCCTGAGGGCGCATTTTTGATCAAGACGAGGCGAGAACAAGACGGACTAAAATTGTAAAGTCAGTATTTCCAGAGAGGTCAACAAGATGTGTTTTGTTACATCGCGTTGCTAGTGAGTTAAAACGACTTGCTATACAAGACGTATCTGGCATTCGAGGCGAAATGGACAATATGGCACCGAAAGTTTCTAAGTTGATCGAGCCGTACTACCGTTTAAAAATTTGGCAACTCAATCTTTAACACTGTAAGTAGGCATCGGCTTTGATACTTCGTTGTCTAGAAGCAGAGCAGGGGACAAGGATCAGAACATCTACTATGGCTAAACATGCGGTGCAGGCGGTTTTATTTCCATACCTGTGTAGGCCGAACCTCACCATGGTAGGAGTGGATACGGGAAGTGGCGCAGCAGTTTCTACTTTCTTAGCGCATCATTCTCAAGGGAGCTGGAGGAGCTTGTGCACTATGAACAGAGGAAAAACACAGGACTGATTATTGGGTGCGATGCAAACTCACACAATGTAGTGTTGGATAGCATGGGTAATAACCCCAGAGGCCCTACTCGATTTTGTGGTTGGAAGCCTGTATATTGCAAAAAGGGGGTACGGAGCACGGACCGTGTGTAATCGCAAGGCCACAAGATTAGACCGAGATGCAGTAGAAAGGATGATGTATTTGAAGGAAGTGGAGAAGATCATATGCAGCTTCACGCATTTCAAATCTCCCGGCTTGTATGAGATACTCCTTGCCTTAATACAGAGGGCCACTTCACCATGGCTTTGAGGATTCCTTCGTTACTTTTCAGTATAGAAATCTGGGTGGAAAATACGTTAAGAATCAGGGTAATCAGGATCCAAACCGATACGGGCAATAGTGGAGGAAGGGGGAAGGGTCACAACAGGATGCCCACAGAGAAGGGTATTATCTTCTTTTCTGTGTAATGTCACAGTTGACTCGCATCATTCGTTATTTGGCTGACGTAGCGTTGCTAGCGAGTGGTAATTCACGGGTATTACAAACTCTTTTCGCACCATGCCCACAGCTACGCTAGGAACGCTCCTGGGCTTGCCACCGATGAATCAGTTTGTAAAAACGATGGCAGTGAAGGCGGTACTCAGTATCCAGATGTATAGTACACGGTACTCGTCCCGGACTGAGTATGACCAAAGGATCACTTAAAATAAAAAGAAGTGAACTCACGGACAGGAGAGCCAAAAGGGTCAGGATATCCGAAAGATTTTATAAGATCATATTGGTCGGCAGGGCAAATGCAGGAATCTTCTCTAAATCTGTCCTGCTATGTTATCGTGAAGACATACGTCTTGGTTTACTAGGTAGAAATGCTGTGTTGAATTACTTAAGGGAGGGTCAGGGTCAGATGCATAGATCAGACAGAGATGAATTCCTCTTGCCCTACTGTCTTGTAAATTTTATTACACCTGGATTACAGTACAAATGCAGTATTTTTTGTCACGTCCGTAATACCCCAGACTCACGGCGTACTCGAATGATCATTCTGACGTCAAAATGACGTAGCTCTCGGGCTGCTTGTATGGAATTTTAAACAAATCGTAATTCCTTGAGGTCATAATAATCATCCGAGTACGCCGTGTGTTTGGGTATAAGGTAGGTTTAGTTCATAATTATCTTTTTTTTTATTATCGAGACTTGGAACATATCGTGAAATAATAGCTTTTTATAATATCTTCTTAATGGTATATGGTTTGTAAATACATGCCATTTTATTAAAAATATATAAATCTTTCCATAAATGAGTTTTTTTAAATGTCCAAGTCCGTATGTTTAATAATGGGCTATATACAAGGGAACTATATATCTTACCTATGCATTTATGACGCGACATATGCGTTGTTCTAATCCTATTGCATCAAATTTTCTTGCAAATGAAGGATTGCAAGCTGGGATGGGGGCATTGAAATCGAGCAAAATGAGGCGCCGCAGAGCGAAATTTGGTGCAGACAGTGCACACACAAAGCCACTAAGATAAAAATATGGAGAGAACATTGTTTCCTCAGAAATGGAACCACTTTTAGGTTTACCTTAAATATGCAAAGAGAAAAATTTCAACAGTTATTATAAGATTTCCGCTCTGCAAATGAGTATAATTCGTTTAAAAAGTGATTGAGTGTGTTTTAAAAATATTTGTTTTGTTTGTTTTCAACAATATACTTTAACAGACCTGAAATTTATGTATTTTTAGTAGTGGCACAATTTGAAGTCAAATCTTGGCGCGTTCTGAAGCATGCAAAGACACCTACACTTCGAATAGCACCGTCTATTTTCTATACATTGTCCCTAATGGGAAATTTAAGAGCGATAGAGAAAGTATTGGTGCCGCTTTTGAGCTGGAGATTTCTATTTTTCATCTCAGTGCACAAAGGGAGGGTGAGTACGAGTACTACTGAATGTACTCCAAAATCAGAAAATACATATTCGACTTCAAATTTTGAAATTTTGCCACACTATGGTGAATGGAAATTTAATAGATACTAAAAATTCCAGACAGATTAAACAGCATGTAATTCCATTAAATAGTTATTTATATTTGGTTATCAATTGCACGAGAATTAATACTAAATGGTTATACAACTAGAGGAAAAGCAAATAATACAGGGGATTAACCGTAGCTATTCTCTATGCAGCGATTAAATTCCCAATTATTTATTGCCTGGTCGTTATAAATTTCATTGAAATTAGATTTGTTGATCGATTCTCCTTGTTTGTTAATTTAAACTCTCATGTCAAAAAATATGTTGTAAATCCATTCATTGTATCCATCCATCCATGCATAACGTAAAAAACTATTAATTAATGATTAATTAATATTGTTTATGTATTAATTAGCTGCAAAGTAATTTCGCTCAAAAATATAGTTATTGTTTTCGAACCATTGCAATGTTTTTTATTTTATGATATTTCCCAAGCTCGGGGATAACGTTATGATGCACACAGCACAGCTTAGACAGAAGATATTTTAATTGAAATTCTAAAAATTATTTTGAACGTTGCAGTGAAATCAATAATTTCTACTGTAAATCTTCAAAGGATGAAAATTTATTATGCATCATTACGGCGGCCCCATAACTATACTTGTTATTATCATAATTTCCCCAACCGCTGGTATCCAAATAAATCACAAAACTGCGCCTCTATACCACTTTGGCTAGCAGTATGATTAATTTTTGGAATTCAAATATTCACACAAAGTGTGACACGAAAGCAAATGCATGAGATTTGTTTTACTTTTAAAGGAATTTATTTCAAACTTTTATTTTTATTATTAATCCATATAGACTACTAACGGTTTTCATAAGTGTAATTATGCTATGGCCAACAGTCTATTAACTTCAATTTTACAGATTTTGTTTCGTACTCCTTCCATCTTTTCAACAACAGTGAAATCAACTTTTTTAGCACATCCTTTTAGCATACACCCAATTTAAATTAGAGGAATTTTTCCCCATTTTGATCCAGTTCTTATGAGACTGAAGTGAAGGAACGAGCGGAATAGCCGTCACGGGGTGATCACTCACTGTATCGGTTTTCTGGATTTTCGTTCTCTCTCTTGAATTTCCTTTTTTGTTTTTCACACAAAGGTAATCGTGAAACTTCAAAGGAAGTGCGTTAAGATTGGACTCCCCAACAAGCACTTGTCTTGCAGTAACTGTTAATAATGTTAAACCAATTTAGGGAGAGGAGAATATCCTAGGACGCTGCGCCGCCCTCAACAAAACCTCCGCAGATGGCCCAGCACCAGAAACCTCAACACCCCCCCAGCATCAGGACCGCCTAGTAACGGGGGGGGGCCGCCAACATGCAAACCCGCCTGCTCAAGAGGAAGTGGGGGGAACAGGAGGACTAGGGAAAACCGAAGTATGAAAGAGAGTGGAAGGAATAAGAGGATTAGGGAAATGGAAGGGGGAACGGACCTAGGGGGATCGGGGGAAACAGTAGGACCAGTGAGATCCGCATCAGCCCCATACAAACTCGTTTCCAAAAGCGGAGGAGCCGCAGGGGTCCCACCCAAATCACAGGCATCCAACGACGAAGCCACCACCGAAGAGGAAGCGCCAACAGCGCCGCGCGAGGCCAAAGCACGTAGCTCCGACGCCAAGGAGTTAACCGTCTCCGGAACAACCACAGTCCTCGACGACCAAACCTCCAATTTTATATTTGCTTTAGATTATTAAGGTCTCTAATATTTTCCAAAACAGGAAATTATTTTTCTCCTAATACTGTTTACATAAATCTTTTTTTACATCTAATTTTTCATATTGGATCCGCCATATTGAATTTATAAAATCCAACTTCACAGTTCACTCAGGGACCCCAAGAACCTATATATACATGTTTGCATGACTATTACATACAATTATAATGCCATGTTGAATCTACCATTTTGAGTTCGTCAAATTTAATGTCAAATTGGTAAAAACCTATTCATTCGCGATTTTGTGAACATTCTATTGACACTTAGAAAATCTTGTCCGGCATATTCGATCCGTCATTTTGAAATTCACAGATTCGAAATCAGCGACCTCGAAAATTTATATAGACGTATTTTCATGACGATTGTAAAAACTTTTTAAAATAGGCATACAGACAGACAGACACAGCAAGTTAATATAAAGGCACTATCATATGCGCAGAATTCATCCAGGAAAGGAGAGATTCTCATTTTGAACGACAAAATTATAACTTGGGCCATGCTGAATGTCTTGACATGAAAAAACATGAGCCTTTTGACCCTGCAATTTGCTTTTTATTTCTATCCTTTAGGTTTAGACCAGTGGTTTCTGTCCTTTAGGTTTAGACCAGTGGTTTCTGTCCTTTAGGTTTAGACCAGTGGGCTGTACCGCCCTCCTGTGGGCGTTGAAGAGATCTAAGGGGGCTTCTTTGGTCCAAGGCAAATTAGGATAATTTGAAGGCAGTCGGTGTGGTTTTTTCTGAAAAGGGGTCGGCAAGTAATTTTTTTTCCAAAGAGAGAGCAATAGGTAGGTAGATTTCGACTGCCACAGAGCCACTCTCTTGAGTCTTAATTTGGATAAGTTCTCTCTTGAGTCTTGATTTGGATAAGTTTTATTTTTTTTTTTAGAAAAATTAAAACAAATTAATGTCTTCACGGAAGATTGTTCTCTGAACATTTCTTTTGTTTGTTCATTGGTGACTTCATATATTATTAGTCATTAATGTTTCCATCGATTTTTATTCCTGCAGATGAGCATGGCTACGTGCCTAAGCAAGCCTATGTCAAGTTCATCGAAGTCTTCAGGCAGAAATAGAGCGATGATAATTGACTAGTATAAAGTACTACATCAATCTGGTATGACATCTCGTCGAGCTAATTAAGTTTTCTGTTTTAAATACCATTCTACGACAGAAGATTACCTCATCTCAGACCTGCAGCTTCTGATAATGCACACGCCACTGCTCTTACCTACACTAGTTAAAGCAGATGTTATTATATAAAGTCATTTGTATTTAGCTGCCGTAAAGCATTTAACTGAGATTTCAGCTCCATGATGTGTCTGCGTATTAATCGTTCTTGGCATCCATTATTGCCTTCTTTCGCTGTCTGATAATTTCATCAGATCCTTTGCTCCATTTTGCAGTTCTCTACTTATATCGGGTTGTGTTGAATTCCGGTAGTAAGTTTTGCTTGAAATTATTTATCGTTTTACCAACTTTGGCTACATTATCCATTCTACCCTTAGTGTGCACAATTTGGTAATTGCCGTTTCACGTTTGAGGGTCGAGACATTCCGAATATTCAACTACGCCCTGATATTTCTGTGCAGGATTTCCATCTATTTTGTAGAATTTTTCACGTTCAGATAACGTTTTCACCTCCCTTCGCAATGAAGCATTTTCAACTCGACCAGCTTGAAAATCCCCCAGATTTTCTTTAAATCATTTTTGATAGCCAGATTACACCGCCTTTCGTCTAGCAAGTTGATAAATTGCTCTACTGAGATACTTTCCTGTTGTTCAATGCTCCTCAGAGAATTTTGGATTTTGTCGCGTTTTGTAAGTTTTCTCTAATGAATCTTCCATTCAATTAGCTTTGCTGTACGTTTTAAGTTATTCTGCCCTTAGAAGTGTATTCTAACTTGCTTGCTTTTGATTTTGTTTCGCACGTTGCAGGAACATGTTGATCGCGACTTTAGTTTAAAAATGTGAGTTTAATGTGATCTCCAAAATTTGACAAACATCCTCAAAAAATCACATATTAAGAAAAATATATTATTATTAATTATTATATCAAAAGGCCTAAGAACACTCGAAGCTTTTATTACTTCAAATACTGAAAAGTATACCAGATCTATTTATAAAACACAAAATTAAAAAAAAAAAATGTTGCACAGTCCCTTCTTTAACTCAACCCTTCAACTAACAAATTGACTCAGATTTTTCAACCAGTTTGATCCCATTTGCAGAAAAGGTATCAGGGGATTAACAACCAACTCTTCCTATTTGCTGGTAATCTTTCATGACAAGGAATCTCTAGGGCTGTATCTAAACAATCATCGTATTCCAATTCCAGCTATAGCACTAGGAACTTTTCAAGTCAAGAATGAATTACGACGTTACTAAATCGATGTGCGAAACATATCAGAGTATTATTCATGTAGTATAGTAGCAGGCTTGGCTTGGTTGCCTTGTTAAGAAAACAATATAACAATCTTTCATCAATTTTCCTATTAACGAGAATTGTGTGTGCGTTTCGCAGTATATGGTTGAGAAGTGCTTTCATTAACACTTTCGGTGCCAGGGTACAACGGGGGTGTCCCAGGATACAACCGGCGAGTCCCAGGATACCACCCCGGTGTGTTTTCACAGGCCAGGGTACCACTTAGATGTCCTAGAATGCAGTTATTACGGTCGCTTTATATTTATTATTCTATTTCTTGAATTTAATAACTTGCATAATAATTTTATCGTTAGTTATTATTACATACGCTTCAAATTACCTGTTTCCATTTATCACAGCCCTTACATTGGCACTGATGAAGAGGAGAAGTACTTTTGTGGGGCGAACGGATGGGACGCGGGCCGTTGAAAAAGATGATTTTGCAGGATGCATCGGTTGTATCCTGGCACCCAACTTGTTAATTAGCGTTAGTTAGCGCAAACTACAGTGGATGGGGAATTGTAGTCTTTATGGGCTTCATATAGATAAAGATAATTGTAAAGAAATAAGTTATAATTCAGGTAACGCAAATAACAACTATATGACTAATCTTCGACATTGAACATCATATAACTAATCAGCCGATGTTAACATCTCACCACCCGAATCTAGATCGGGGATTAAAATCAATGGCTAACTCTATCCCAAAACTGGGTTAATAAAATGGGTTAGTATTTACCATAACCCTAAACAGAAATTCTATGCTGTCTAACCCATTAGGAGCAGATTGCAATACGATATCCGTCGTTTAGGTGCAGTTCGTATCACCCATATCGGCTACAAATAGCCTCTCTTTTATTTGTCAAATCCCGCCTAAGGGGTCTTTTTTAAAGTTTAAGCATTGTCCTCCGTCGGCACTCCTGCATTGTAAGTTAATTACATCAGTATTTCGAAGTAGCTGCAGCTATGCCCCTTGGAACAAATTCACTTCCACTTCCATACGTTTAATAGATGGGGACGGGGAGAAATAATTCAACTTTAATATCTCGATAACTATAGAACGTTAAGAGATGAAAATGATGTCACTAGGAAGGTTATTGCCTTGGTAATATGCTTTCTTCTTCAATGCCCTCTCTTAGTGGCATGTATTATTTGCTTAGTACCAGTACTCTGGTTTGGTGTCATTCCATAGATATCGAGATATTTAAGTTTAAATATTGTTGAAAAGGGAATAGCTGGAAGGTGGCTCTTAATATTCTAGTGCAATTAACGTACATTGCAGAAGCGGGGAAGGAGGAAAATTTCAAAATTTCTTTAACTTAAAATTCCGGGCGAAAAACCCATCATGATGGCTGACTTTCTCCGCCCCCATTAGATCTTTAGGAAGGATTTCATGTTCCTTTTTCTGATATATTAGTGTAAGGTATTCACACTGCTGATACGGAGAAATAAGTGGTGCGAACTATTCCTGAATGGAATAAAGCGTATTGATGGTATTGATGGTATTACCCACGCCGGTGACCGAGCGATCCGAGGCGCACGTCTACGCAGGTTTTCTTCCCTGTTGGCGTGGGTTCGATTCCTGCACAGAATACAACGATTTATCTGGGCACCAGTGGTTGCGGTAATTCTACGGACAAGAATTGTACTTCCGAAGCCACTGAGATGTTGCACAGTAATAACTTCATGCCAAAAATTGCCGCTCAATTGCAATATTTACAAATTTAAAATTTCGCAATCTCCTCTTCCTTAATTCCCTTCCCCTGAGCTTAGGCAATACCATTAAAAATGATCACAAGTGTATGCACAGTACGGGAAAACAAAATTGAGACTTGTAAGCGAAAGTCCGGCGGCCTGGCGCCATCTTGCCCTTCTCGGAGATGTCAATGACATTGCCAAGGATTTTTGTTTTTTTTTT
>QYTT01090202.1:22628-40150 GCA_006980735.1 Dasypogon diadema
AAAGTGTCATTTCAGAAACATTGCGAGAAAAGAAGAGTTGCATTTTCACAAATATTATTGACATTTGTATACTGTCTGCAATCGGAAGAACAAGATAGATGTTTCGGCCTTTATCAGATATCAAATATTGATTCTGACTACGTTAGGTCCCGACTTCATTTAAGGTTAGTTTTTGTTAGCCTTAGATTTTCTTTAAATTTCTATATATTTTATTAGGAACTGAAAAATAAGCGACTCACATTATTTATCTGCTGGAAAAAGGTAAAGCGATGAACCACCTCTCAAAGGAGCAAAAATTACCAAAACTGGGTACATATAATTTGTTATTTGTTATTAATTAATTTTTCTCAAAAAACCTTTGCCTAATGGGATTTGTTTGGCGACGATCACTACATATGTAAAATTATTACTAATAGAATTGTTTTGAAGCACGTTCACATTAAAGTCCCCTCCAATAATAATGGGGAAGTATTGCTGCAATAGTACAGCAGAGTGTCTCTTTTGTTGTTTATCCTATTACAATCGCTGTTGCGTTTTTTAATGCTTAAATGTGAAATATGTTGTGACAATCAAAACTAAAAGTTTTTAAAGCTAAAAGTGTTTTTAGTCACAATTTTATTAATAGTCAAACACGAATTTTAAATATGTAAACCTTTCAACCGGCAAAGTTCAAATTGCACTTGAAAAGCAAAAATGAATATTTACTGTCTTCACCTTTCATAAAGTCAATTTTCCACACGGTTAACGCTCACTGATGGACGCAGACATTCCATGAAATTTGTGGTATTACAAAAACATACAAATTCACTCTTCCGAAATTGAATTTCACTTCAAGTTCCGAAACGAACAACGAACAGAATTCCATCCAAAGATGGAATAAATTACAGGAAATGTATTATGAAGATAGTTCTAGTTCTGCATAGTATAAAATTTGATTTTAAAATATGTATATATATATAACTGTGTGTAACATTGACTCAACGACTCAACGGAATAGTAAATCTCCGTGCTTAAAGCATCGAATCACCAGAATTTGTTCGCTAATTTTCACAATTCTAATACCATCGCCATTGCAAGGTGTGCGGGGAAGAGATAAATTCTGGTGAAATTTTTTGGAACAATACGACATCAATCGTAATCGTAAAGGGAATGTAGGGATGCTCTCTGAACTTCGTTGGGTGATAATAAAATTCTTAAGACGAAAATTCTTTGCCTTTAGCTTTCTTGCAGTGAAGAGAAGACCCTTTAAGTAAACGAAAGAGGAGACGCTCTGAGAAAGTAAACACGTGTTCTTATTTTACCCCAGCCATTTATTCCAACTGTACAAGGACAAATCGACCTAATTTTGGTCCCCATATAGCCCACTGCAAATATGCGAATATATGCTTAATTGGCACAATCGGATTTGAGTTCTATCGAGCCTGCAGGCACACACGACGACATTTATTAAATGTTCCCCCTTTAGTGTCTCATGTTATTTTCGTTAACTTTTTTGGTTGGAGACAATTACTCCAGTCCATATTTATTTAAGAAGAAATGTTTCTGTTCCTAAAGCTTTACTCCCAAAATGTATAATACAATAACAAGATTCTTGAAAATCATATAATTAATGTGTATCCAAGTACTTTGGTGTCCCACGAGTCCGGGAAGTTCTAAAACATTTTCGAAATTTAAATATTTCTTTCGCATTACACCCACTATGTACTCCTCTAGGGCTGCAACCGCTGGATCTATTTGGAGATGAGACTCAGGATGTAGAAGGACGGTATTCGTCAATGACTGATTGTGGACATAGTACGTGAAAAAGATCAGAAAACTCACTCACGATTCCCAACAACAGAATCAAGTGGATCAGGATAACTGAAAGGTTCCACAAGACTTTTGTTAGTGAGAAATCATTCTTACAGAATAGAATGGATCTATGTTTAACGGAAGGGCACATGTCGAAAGACTCAAATTTGTCCTGGAGATACACCTCTGCATACCAGGGCAAAATACTGGCGTCGGTTCGTGCGTTGGACCATTTAAAAGACATACTGTGACTGGACAGTCAAGCAGCATGCATTGATCGAACGGAGGTGAATTGATCCCTATCGATGGAATATGTACAAAAACGCAATGGCTGTGCCTCGGAAAATGAGGTAACACTTTATTGGGGTAGAAGACACGAGGTTGTAAAGACCTAATCGAGAAATGAATCACAATCTACTGAGAGTCCAAGGAAGAAATTAGTCTGTCGGGCGGACCGACCAGAAGGAAAGTTCTAAGCATAGAGCCAGGAACACTCAGATGGTTGGTTTCTCTGACTATTGGACACGGAATCTTTGGATATCACCGAAGCATCGCAAGTGCCCTAAAAAGCTCTTCGGGCCTCAACAAGGAATTTCAATTGTTTTTATTGTAGAATATAATTTTACAACGATTATTATTAGAATTTGATGAACATGAAGTCTATCAAAGTAACTTTATGACCAAATTAACAGAGATTAATTGTTAGCAATTCTCCAGAAAATAAAAATATTTTTCGCTTTTTTTACTATTATTCCAAATTCCATTAGTCTTCTCCAACGGAATACCTGATGTGAATGGGTGAAATTACCACAAATTAAGACATAGTTGATTAAGTTATTAGAGTATATAAAAACGGTAATCCCTAATTTCTCTACAACGAAATTTTACTGGAGAAATCATGTTCCTTTTTTGCGTCCTATTAAAATAAAACTTAATAAGGATTCATGACTTCTTTTCAAGCTTTAATGCTATAAATTGCCAACATGACCCCAAATATCCCATCAGAAAGGCAAAGGAAAGAAAAATCAAAGTTCCCTTAATTCACTTAACTTTCTTTGCCAGTTTCCTTTTCAAGCAAACTTTTCCAGGCCTAATTTCATATTCCTCGACTTAAACCAGAAGGTAATTAGGTATTTCACAACCAACTACCAAATCGTTATTAGATTACGAGTCTCACACTAAAGGTAATTTGGAACAGTTATTTCTGCAAATGGAGATAGATTACCTTTCACTAATAACGGAATAAATTAGAGTTTTATGAATCTGTTACTACTCAAACAAAATAATAGTATTGTGTGTGTTTTCTTCTAGTTCTCGTTTGTTGTCATCGATAGAAGTGCTGGACTGGATTTTCATTGCATAAAAAATGCTATAATGAATTCAGTGCCACTCTAAACTTAAATGAAAACGTATAGGCACATTTGAAAAAATGTTTCACTTGTTACATTATGCATAATATTCTTTTAACTCTTAACCCACGACGATGGCTGAACAGACTAAGACACACAACTGAAAATGTTCTCCTCTGTGGGCGTAGGTTCGAATCCTGCACCGGGCGCAGCGATTTATCTAAGTACCAGTGTCTGAAGCAATTCTACTGATGAGAATTTTACTTTCGAAGCCACTGCAACAGGATGGGGGGTTCCTGTTGGTCGATTATGCTCATCTACAAACTCAACCTCACAAATAAAATAAACTCAAATTTCAGCTTTCTAACATTGCTCCGTTCGCCCGTAATCGTGTTGACAGACGCACAGACGGACGGAATGGAGAGACGAATGGACAGACATGCATGGGCTTACGATGACTCCTTCAATCTGTTACAAACGGTAGATCAGACTTATTAAGGTATTTGGATGTTTGTTAGTGCCCGGTTAATATCATTATTTCAAAATACGGCAGCAAAGTTTACATTTTTAAAATTATTATCAAAACGCAATTTATGAGAACCCGAGACGTTCCACCTAATTCTGATTTCTAATATGGCTTTTGATCTGGATGTTCAACCGGTGATCTGATGATATTCCTTATCCAGCCTATTAGCCATGTGGCCTTACCCCTTCTCGTCGTACTTGGATTGCAAGTTTCCTTTCCATTATTACTTGGACCGTGTCATCTCCAACGCTTATAACATCAATGCCGGCATATCGCAGGGCTCCGCATTGACACCCACTCTCTTACCAAAAATCCAATTTACAGTGTTTCAGTCAGATGACAGTAACCTTGATTTTGCTTACTCATTTGAATCAGTTGCACACTCCTGGAAGCAAAGTGCTACTGACAATGACCAAGCATAAATGATTGAATCACTTGAGATAGGGTGAATTATCTCGAGTTAATGAATCCAAAACCCAAAGGTGTCTACTTTCTTCCAAAAGGATGTGCTCCGACACCATTTTCCTTTCCGCCAAGGCTGTACATGCCATCATAGAGTATCCCCTGAGCTCTGACTGAATTGCATAAAAAGGCGCCATAAAACTCGTGCTTATAGTTTTTATTGTATTTTATTTAAATGTATGTCGTTATGATTAAAAAAACGAATATATTGCTTTTAATTAAGGCAATAAAATAATGTCATTTACCATATTATGATAACAACTAACTTTCGTTGCGCTTATAAATTGCTCTGCATTAGCGTTAAATTGAAAAAATTAATTTAAAAGAT
Organism: Dasypogon diadema; assembly: GCA_006980735.1. Classification (NCBI taxonomy): domain Eukaryota; kingdom Metazoa; phylum Arthropoda; class Insecta; order Diptera; family Asilidae; genus Dasypogon; species Dasypogon diadema. Next base: position 27,085 of record QYTT01090202.1, read on the forward strand.
GACATGCTTCAATATTTTATTAATAATATTCCTTAACGTAAAAAATTTCTGCTATACTCAAACACCAAAATTCTTGAACTACCAAAAAGCAATATTTCTTGGTTAGCAATTAGGCAAGAGGCCCTCAAGCTCAGCAGGAATATAATTTCTGCTATCCGAATTAACTCCTGCTGCTTTTGGTATTAAACTTCGGCAACATTTGGGAGGATTAGAATTTGTACACAATGAAACCCCCACACGGAGTCTTGGGCATTTCTGCCGGTAAATTACACAATTCGTTTGGGCTGGCTAAGCCCCGGATAAAACGAAAAAGTTAATGGGACACTGAGGTAAACCGCATCATTAATCCTACATCTACACGTATTTTGGAGCAAACAAGTCATGCAAAAAATGGGCTACTTTTGGCGTTTCAACAGGCTGGAGCAATACCATATATGTATCGAGGATACGCTATTTATGCTCATACACTGTGCTCAACCTCCAACCATCCTAAATTGCGACAATAATAATTTATGAATGTGTGGTCCAGCTTATTCACAACCAATTAAATGTTAATTGCAAGTACTGACTTTACCAAATTGAAGCTATCTATTCACCGAATAAGCCGCAAAGTGGGATTATATACTTTTCGCAGAATCGCTTTACTTCGCCATGGAAAATCAAGCTCGGGAAATTTAAAGTTCTGCAAGTTGGGAAATTACTTTGTTTGTTCAAGTGGTTGTCTGGTTCAAGCAATTTAATTAATTCATATCCAGAAAGTTGGAGCGATATAACCTCGAGAACTGCTCTTAATATTGAATCCTTGAACATGGATAAAATTAGATAATGAAATTTTGGCTTTGTTTCAACATGTGCGGGTTAATATAGTATACGTTCCTGTTTTCATGAACTATACTTGCTGTTGCTGCTGATACGTGCGCACTCTTCCCCAAATGAATAACTTTAATAAGGTGTTGAGAGCTGTGATTTATTATCATATGAACCCTTAGACAAGTTCATGTAGGGCTTATTGCTGGAAGGAGACTATCTGAGGTATATATTTCAGAAAATCTAATAGTAGAGAAGATTAATTTGTAAAGAAAACCCAAAACACTTCAAAACGAGTAAAATCTGTGATAGATTTGACGAGACATGTCATGAAATTTCTCTTCTTAACATTTGATAGTTAAAAATTGAGATTAATTGATTTCCTTCCGATGTTTATGACTATAAAGAACAAATACTTCCCAAAACTAGGCCTTATTTTCTAAGCTTTTCTTTTCTAAAACCAAACGATTGGATTGTGGGCTAGAAAAATCCTTATGCAATTCCTTCGCTGTTAATGCCTATATAATTCAAATTAGCAAGTTATTTTTTTCATGATATTTGAGATTCAAATCTTAAGCCGACTCACTTCTAAGCAAACGCAAAATTAGAGCCCCCTCTATTTTGAGTGGATCATTGAGTTCAATTGAAATTTGACTTTCTTGCAACCCTTATCATTGGGACATATTGCGTTGTCTGCTTAAAGAATAATAATGACAACTAGATTCAGTATTGCGCCAATAATGTGTAAGCTCACAAAATCTGTCCTGACATTACTGAATGTTCAGATTAGTACATTTGGGGTAGATGCAAAATTGCGTGCGTTTTTCAGATCAACGTTCCCTTTTTTTCCTTGTCCGAATTTAAAAGCTAACTTTTATGATCTTTAACTAATGAATATTAATTTTGTTTTATTGTTATATTTTATTTTCGCTCCAGATTTTCTTGTTGGGTTTTTCATACAAAATTGGTGTTTTAGAAGGTTTTTGAAAATTTTCTAGGGGAACAGAAAGCACAACACTGATCTAGAATGATGTACTATATTTTGAAAAGATACAATAATAGTCTTTCCGCTACAGGAAGTAAACGTAAATGAGTTAAAAAGAAATTAGAAATATTAAAGCTACAAAAAATGAGATAGGCACCAGTGTTCGGAAGTTATGTGCGAAGTCCGGAGAAACAGTGAGATGGAAGTTTTGAGAGATTTTTAAAGATTTTTAAGATTTTAAAAATGTTGAGAACATAAACAATATTTTTATCATATGTTATTCGAAGTATGCTTTATCTGAATATAGAATCTTCCCCCATTTTTCGGGCGGTAAACGTATTCCCCAAAGGAAGAAGTCTGCTTCCTTTAAAGCGATCCAATTATCCAAACAATTTTTGATTTGTCCATAAGAACTAAACTGTTCTCCTGAAAGTGCTGACTGCATCGACCGGAACAAATGGAAATCTCATGGAGCAATATCGGATAGATTTTCATAGTTTGATCCTTCTTAGTAATTTTTCACAAATCAAGCTGCATGTGGTCTTACGTTGTCATGTTGTAAGATTGCTTTATTGTATCTACTCGCCCGCTCCGACCGTTTTTAAGTGAAAGCTTCTTTTAAACGTATTTAAAACCCGTTTCTTCTTTGCCTTTGAAGTAATATTTCGCAAATGATTCTTCAACATTCAAGATATCTTTCATGCAATTGATATTTTACCCAATTTTCTTCTTCTTGCACCATTCCCACAGCATGAAATATATGGTTGGCTAACATGTAATGCTCTTGATTATTCTTTTTAGATTTAGATTTATATTGAGGCTGATTGGGCTGAAGTAGCCTATGCACTGTGGCCACCAGTTAGCCTATTGTGCTCCGCACTATTTAGAGTTCCTCCATCAGTCCAACTCTTTCGAGAAAGAGAAGTATCTTTTTGAAGGAAATGTTCTCAAAGACTATAGGCCTCAATGGATGTGCCCCAAACAGCTGGAATCGACATCGTGCAACTGCCTCGCATTCGCAAAGAATGTGCTTCGACATCTCCTCCTCTTCGAGACAGAATCTACATATATCGGTGGCTTCAATGCCCATCCGATTAAGGTGCTTTCCAAGCCTGCAGTGTCCTGTATGGACTCCTACAACGATTCTTACCTGATTCTTTGGCAGTTGTAATAGTTCCAAAGTTCTTTTTTGGGAAGGGCTTTTGATAAATTTTTTTTTTGTTTTGAGCCCCTTTCCAATGCCCACTTCTGCTCCAGCTGATTATGTAGCCAGGTGTTGAGGACGTATTTAACGGTTCTATAAGAGATACAGCAGAAAGGATCTGGTCCAATGAGAGGTATTGATGCACCTCTCTTGGCCAGCATGTCTGCTTCTGCGTTACCCTCAAAGCCTGAATGGCTCGGTATCCATTGTACCGTTAGGTGGTTCTGTGCTCCAAGACTAGACAGCACTTGGATACACTCCCACACTAGGTTTGACTTGATTGCAGGAGAGGATATGGCTTTAAGTGCAGCCTGGCTATCTGTGTAGATATATATTTTCCTGTTTGTATAGTTTCGAAGGAGGTTTTCGTCGGTGCATCTGGCGATGGCATATACCTCCGCCTGGAATATTGTTGCATATCTCCCTAGGCTTTGATGTATCCTAACCCTGGGAGCGACCCCATATATTCCTGCTCCGACCCCCTCTTCGGTTTTAGAGCCATCCGTAGACCAGATTAGGGCTCCTTTTTCATGGTTAATTATTCTTTTTAAGTTTGTCACGGATTCTCGTCGAGTAAAGTTTTCCATTCTACAACAGCAATTTTTTAAGTGCTCCAAAACGTTCTTTATCACTGGCATCGAAATCCTCACTTTTAAATCTTCTCAACCAATACTCATAAGTTTTTATGGATGGAGAATGTTCACCATAAATTTCAGACATTAAACGGCAGCTTTCGGCAGCACTTTTCTTTAAGGTAAAGTGTGCACTGCCACACTACACTACTACACCCCTCAATTTTAAATTCTGTACAAAAACTTCCACCTAATCTTCATTCCTAGCATTTTTTTTTGTAACGTGCACATTACATAAAAACTGAGGAGTTTAAAATTTTTGTCACTACTCTTTCCGCATAATTATTACGCTTTAAAATAATTTTCAATTATTCCACAGAAATCTATAGTTGCACCACAATAAATAGGACAACATGTATTTTAATTCTTGCCTGCAAATATGAAAAATTTTCAGATAAAATGAACAGCATTTCCCTTGCCTGTATCAAAATTTCATTTCCATCACTGTCCCCAACAATTTTCTTCAATTAGAATCTAGTAAAGTTGTGCGGACTGGTGTAGGCATTTCTATTTAACTCTGCTGCTGCAGGATGGTTCCTGTAGATCCAGCTACACACCAGAACTGCATAGATATACACTTGGTTGCAACTATGCTTACCTATATATTTTCTTGAGTTGATAAGACAAATCAAATTACAAAGCACCCCACAACCATTAAGGAAGTGATAAGGTTTTCAGGCAAACTGACTCAATTTTATTGAACAAGAAATATTGAATGGAGTTAGAGAGTTCCACTTAAACGTTAAATTTAAGCAAATAGACCAGTTCTTTACTTTAAGCACAGTTCTGATGGGAGGACGTTAATAAAATCAATCAAAAAGGTCAATCGTTTTCTTTTTTTTTCATCTTGTAATTCGAACTTAAAAATGTGTTTCTCAAAGACATATGCCAAATACCTTATCCCAATATCTTTAAAACTTTTTTTGCTTTGATACTTCGACCTAGGATGATTTTCCTAACTTTATCATTTAGAAATGTACCTACCCCTTTTCCAGGAAAGAATAAAACTGACTAAGCGAAATTTTCTGCAATCCTACAAAAAAAGAACTACTACAATTGGAGGTTTATATGGGATACAAATGAGAAATTGCGTATAGCAACTCTTGTGAAAACACTTCCTTAACTTTTTATGGATCCCTCTAGTCGTATTTTAAAAATTTTCAATATATTCTAAATGTACACAAAAACCTTTCCTTCCACTGGAACTTTTATCTAATATTGAAAAATTAGAATAATTTCCTTGCGAAATTACTTAAATAATAAAAAATTTGTGACTATTCGTGGGCGTCTGTACTAGGCAAGTACATCGGCGCACCGAACATGATCAAATTGACTTGCTGTGATCGAAACACTTTTTTTTATTCACCTGAAAAAATTCTTCTATTCATGTGGACATTTTTTTGAAGTGAATTTCATTGTATTTCTGGCTTATGCCTGTATGTCCGTCTGTCCGTCTGTCTGTCTGTCTGTCTGTCTGTCACTCTGTCTGTCTCTCTATCTGTCTGTCTGTCCGCGCGTTATCTCGAAAACGTCTTAAGCTAAACACTCGAAATTTGGTAGTAAAACCTAAATATCCTGGCAGAAAATGAACTAAATCGGCACATATAGTCTTCTTGAGTGGCTGATTACGAATTTGACACTGAATTTTAATAATTCAAAATGGCGGATCAAATATAACTGTCGAAGATGTCGGTTTCTTTTCAAAAGTTTCGCAATCGTCGTGAAAATAAGCTCATATAGATTTTGGGATGGCTGGAATCTACTACAGATTCGAAATCAGCGAACCCAAAATCTAATATGGGCTTATTGAACTTTTGGAATTCAAAATGGCGTGTCCAATGTGGCGGACAGGGTTTTTTTTAAAGGGTAATGGAATGTTCACGGAATGGCAAATATTATGGATTTTGGGGTAGATCTTTATGAATATTACATTAGCTTTTGCCAATCCAAAACAGCGCTTCCAATATGAGCAAAGGTTTATAATACAAAAATATTCATATTACACGGTAATAAACTATATTTCCATTAATGGGAGCGAAAAAAAATCATTCAATAGATACCGGTCTGTCTGCCTGTCCGTCTGTCTGTCTTGCTGTCCGCGTTATCTTGAGATTTAAGCTAGAGAATTGGAATTTGGTAGACAGATGCCTTATTAAAAATCAAAGACCAACGACGAAAGTGGGCCAATATGGACAGCTCCTTCAGTAGGGTTGCTACTGAAGGTTTCATCAGCTAGCAAAAGTAGCTTGTAAAAGTAAAAATCGCTTTTTCCCCCTAAAACGAAAATGTGTCGAGGTAAACAAATAAAATTAGGTACACCGATACTCTAGTAAAATTTAAATATCCTGGTAGAAAATGAGACAAATCGAACAACTCCTTCAGAAGGTTGCCATTTACAAAATTTTTATTTCTTATCTTAAATGAAAACCCCCCTTTATATCTTTTTTTACAAATGTCCTGATTTTTCGATTTTAATAAGAGACCTGTTCACCAAATTTCAAATCTCTAGCTCAAGGAAAGGGTTCTCGAAATAACGCATGGACAGACAGACGGATATCTCTTAAGCGATTTCTTTTCTTCTCCCAGTAATGACAACATACCCAGCTTATTTCTGTGTACCATGAATATTTTTATGCATTAGAAACCTAGCCTATATCTAGCGGATAAAAAGCTACACTGGCGTAAATAAACCTCCTAAAACCTATAAAGTTGAGAAAATTTTTGCAGAACAATATTTTCCACCATTAAAGTATGATTTTTTATTTACTCGTAGGTCAACAAAAATACAGTAGAGAAGTATTCCCCATTATTTCAGATCATGATCAAACCTGCTAAAGTGGTTTCAGCTTGTACCATGAAAACTTTATTTAATTCCAGACCGAACGCACATTTTCGAAGAATAAAAGTCCAGCACCTATCCATGTATTTGCATTATAATACACATGGGGTCATTATTTTTTCAAACTTGCCGAGGCACCAACTTACTGTCGCTCCACACGAAAACTAATCAAGAAGAGCCTTTTACGCGATTTCCATTTGACCACTGTGGAGGATCCATGCATGTTCACCAAATCTAAGCTTCGTGTATATACACGAAAAACGAACGTGTTGTGAAGGTAAATTGGACGCTAGAATCAACCAAAAGGTATTTAATATTCTATTCGCACCTGGAATATTAATTGGTTACGAAAGTTTCGTCGAAATCGTACTTTTGAGAGAACATTCCAGTTAACATTCAGGTTGCAGTCAGAAAAGGACTAAAGGAAACGTAGTGCATAGATATTCTCACCTGTACAACATTTTTTTGTAACCGTAGGAACTTTAACACTCTTTAAGACAAACAAGAAGCTGCATGGAATGGGAGCTTGGCTCCCAGCACTTATTCACTGAATTCTCTATGGCAGCTTTACTATACACATTGGATTATTGTGAGCTGGTACGAGTTCTTAATCACCTTTTTCCTCTTCGGGAGATATTGAATATTAAAGTATCGTCTTCTCCGCAAAATGACTTTTTTTTATTTTAGGATTTCCTACCCTATTTTTTCATATGTTAATATTTTTGAGATATCAGTCCCCAAAAAAAATGACGAGTTTTCATTCACGGGCGTATGTTATTCGTAACACTATTTTGTTTATAGTTAGGAGGGCGATTATTGAATATTGGGGCCTGTGAAGTGCACCCTTAATTCATTCATGAATCTATTCACGTATCTGACTCTTTCGTGGGATGACATCCTTTACAGAAACTTTACAGAAACACAAAAGAAACTCACGGAATCAGAAATCTGTTAAAAGACAAGTAATGGCGTCCCCGCAGGGTGAAACAGTGACGACCATAGATAAGAAACGCTAGATAATAAAGGCTGGAGCCTCTTTTAACCATTAAAAATTAAGATGAACCGAATGTGTACTCGATATGTACATGGAAGAATAGATCGTGATTAAGGACGGTATCAACAAATGCTGTACTCACAAATTGTAGGTAGGTAATCTAATCTATTCAAAAACGGATTTAATCCCAAATCAGCAGATCGGATAGTGCCACTCTCTATAATTACGAACGATTCTGTTTCTGTCTTAATTCTTGGTTTTACACAATAATATAGGCTTCATCAACAAAAAATTACTAAGGTAAATGTATTTTCATTATTTTTTTAACAACAAATGCCCCTTGGGTTTAAATTTTTTAGCTATTATTTCTTGTTTCTCCACTTCCTTCTTCTGCTTCTCATTTTTGTATCTCTCCTTAGCAAAGTCTATTTCTTTGCACATAGTAACAATTTTCTCCGCGATCTCCCTCTGCTTCATCAAGCGTTTCCTTTGGTTCGACTAGAAATACCCTGCTTTACATAAAGTGAGAAATGATTATTTTAAGAGCAAACCCCCAAAGGTGTAGGTCTTCCGTCCATAAAGGTATAATCAGGAAGATTTGCCAAAGGTCCGTAAGAATTTAGATGCTCAGGCAACCCTCTGTCTTCAAGCCATTTGGTGTCAACCAATGTGCAGCATGTCGAAGAAATCGACCTGTGTTTAACTAAGTCCAATTTACTTACATATAGAACTTTAGAATAACAGTTATTTTACCTGTTGAACTATTGGCAACACGCTGCAAATACCTAACCACTGGAATCATATCGAAAACAAGCTTTCTTTTCCTTCTTTGCTCGAAATACTGCACAACCAGCTGTCTGACAATTGACAATTCTGCTTTCCTCTTCTTTCTGCTGAACTAACGAACCGCCCGCAAGCAGAAGTTCCATTGCACTTAACACAGAAAACGTCACTTTCACTTCAGGTAGAGGCACAATTAACGTGTGCATTGTGGTTTTGCATGCGTTGATAACTGTCACGCAACGCGTATCACGCTTGATAAATTGTAACGAAAGCGATACTTAACAAAAGCAAGCTTTGCTCCGAAATAGATGATTTTCCTGATTTTCTACTTATTGTTGTTGTTTAAATAAAACTAAGACTTTAAAAGTGAGGTTAATTTAAAAGCGGCACGTTAAAGTTTAGAAATTTGCTTTATTGTTGCGACGAATTTCCCCGAGGCTTGGTTTTGTGTTAACACATTCAGAAGTGCTCTGACCCTGAGCTGCTCTGCTCTGCTCTACTTTTAAAGGCTCGTTCGTTGTACAAACCTATTGCCAACTGTTTCAGCAAAAATCACCACCGATTTGACAGTTCTATGCACATTTGACACATCTTCATGGAAGGTATCTCGTTCTCATGTTCCTCATAATTTAGCAAATCACAAAACAATGTCCACAAAAACTAGCACAATAGAAAAGAATGGTCATCTTAAAGGCAATTCATTAAAATCTGTGTGGACCCGAGCCGTCCAAGCGAAGTCGGATTGGCCTGATAAGGTAATTTGAAGGATACTCCTTGCAGTGGCCGTGTTCATGGAGTAAATTTATCTTTCAGGAGGAATTCCTAGACGTGATTTACTGGTCCAGACAAATATTAGGTATAATTTTAGGTGTTATATGGGGGGTACTTCCTTTAAAGGGTTTCCTGGGTTTAGTGCTGTATGATTTACATAAGCTTAAATGGGAGCTCTCTAAAATGATTTACTTCCAGATTTGCGGGCATCAGCTGCGGTATCGTTTATTTGTATTCAATCAATTTCCAATCAGTAGATGAAGAGGCTTATGGTGGAGCTTGGGAATTGGTTAAAGAGGGATTTATGACATCGTTTGCTGGATTTTTAGTGACATGGATAATATTTTACACGGGCCTCCACGACGATTCAATGATTAGTAAAAATATAAAAAGTTATTAGCCTTTGTTACATTCGTAGCAATTTCATGTTTTGGTTATTTGTGTTCACTTTATATAAAAATTCCTTGTTAAACCGATTTTCATTACTACAAGTAATAAATTCCTAAGATCTTTATTATTTTTATTTTGTTGAATTTTAAAGAGGGAGTGTGAATTGCACACAACTCTGAATTCCTATCCATCCATTTTTGAGGCAGCCCAGGCGACTACCTCAAAGGCATGAAGGTATCTCCCGCATTTCACGATCAGCCCTAATGAGAGGCTGGTGGAAGCCCGTGACCTCGCCATAATAAAAGACAATAATATGGGGTGGACCTCCAGTCAGCCTCCAGGACCGTTCCAGTCGACTCACGTTCTTGTTCAAGTCCAGAGACGCCGGCTGGTGCTTCCAATGAGGGTGAGGTGGATTCAACTAAAGAAACGCCGCCACCTCTGAGGCTTATAAACAAAAAAGGACTTGTACTGAAGAAATAAGTGTAAAAAAGGAGAAAAGAACCTACAGGGAAGAGGAAAAAAATAATGAAAAAAGACGGAAGAGGGGAAAACCTTTCTAGCGGGGTCATAGTCTCCTACATGCTTTGTCTGATGTAGGTGACTCTCCGAAGCCGTGCTCCAACCGCCTTGTGGCGTCCATTTGGTCATTTTTGCGGATGTCCGCGGCGTGCTTTGAGTAATTTCTCCGCCGGATCCGAAAAAGGGGCTGAAAAGCAGAGAGGGCGACAAGAGTGCGGAGAGGGGTTACTTCTCCATCTCAATACACTTTATTTCCTAAAATCATAGCAAAGGAATAACAGAATGGTTGGCTTTGGCACACACTCAACACTTTAAGAGAAACCGAGATTTTAGCTTTTCAACAACCAGAAATGAAAGTGGCTGTCTCTCAGTGTAAATCAGTTATCTGCACGTATAGTTTCTGCAGTACTGCGTTTTCGAACAGGCCCTTAATCAATCTCCATGAAATATTACGAGGTGTAGCAATACTTTTTACTTATTCACACTCGAAACTAACACGTAAACGAAATATCTAACTGATTTGTTGTGAGCTACATAAACTAAAATCTGCAATAATAAATATCTAAATAATCCTAGCTTTTGTGTAATTTTCAGTAAAAGAATTTTCCAAGTTTCATTGAAAGTTTTCCATGACTACTCTCGTCTATTGTCCGGCCTATTTCTTCCCCAAGCCTGTGTGAAATTAATACTAAGATAATTATATAATAATTAATTTTATTTCGATACTAATTACATAATCATTTATTATAATTATATTTATGTATGAATATTCCGTTGTAATTGCGTTTGTGTATATAATTATTACTTAACCGCTATTGCATACAATAAGAATTTTCATAGTAAAAATAAAAACTTCAATAATATTCTTTTATCAAAAAATAAATCACAGGGTATAACTTAGAAAATAACTAAAAGCAGAAGAAATATTCTCCGTATAAAAATTTGCAGTTTCATTTTTAAATCTTAAATTTAATGTTCTTTGTTTATATAAAAAAAAAAATTAAATTGACAATAACCTTGGCCTGGTGATTGAATGTTTACTTGTTTCCTCAGCACACGTAAAACTTGATGTTCTTCATTGAAATTACGAAACAATTATTTTATTCACTCCGTTGATTTATTTCAAAAATATTTTTTTTTTAATTTTTTCGCAGATATAAATATAAATTGCTTGCGAAAAATTCAATTTCTTTTTTTTTTATATAATTTCGCCCTAGACGCGAATGCATAGTCCAATAAATATTCATAAACATTTGAACGTTTTATTATTACGTAATATAAAGTTCGAAGTGTATAATTTTTGGGGATGTATTAAGAACTATTTGACAAGACAACGACTTTCACAAATTTTCTATAGATATTATTTATATCGAGGTTCTACATGTTACAATCGGTGTAATAATATTCAAGTTGTCGAATTACATTCCCCCGATTTATTTAAAAATTTCGCAGAGCGTACTGAAGAACGAAAGTCAATAAACAACGCTAAAAGTCAACGACATGATCGAAAAAAGAGAGTTTACCTTAACTTTAGACTACCTAGATTGTCTGACCTCAAGTATAAATGGAATATAATTTTTAGTTTCTACCCGAAAAGATTAACATTCTACATCATTGTAAAATTTCAATAATTGGCACTTAAAATAAATCAAAAATTTTCACAATAAAATGCTTCGATTTTTTAAAATTATAATGCCAGAGGCAACTGCCTCAGTTTTAATTGCACGATTTACAAATTATTCAACGAAATTTGAACATAGTAAAATACTATTTAAAATGAAAGAGTAAGAAATCGTAATCACTCTCCATGGATGTTTCACACATCTACGGCGTCCTCTTTTGTATATTGTGCATCTCTATATATTGTTTGACGAAAAGACGACCTCTGAAGACCTTCAACTAACGTCTCCTAAAAGAACAAATCAAAGACCTTGAATTACGTACTGTAATTAACACGCCTAGAACTTATTCTAAATTGTAAATTTCCTACATGAACCGAAATGTAGAAAAAAAAACGTGCAATTTTTTAACTAAAGGAACTAAAGATAACTAAATCAGTTCAATTAATACCACCCACGACTTTCTTCATTGTCAACAAAAGAATATATGCTACATATTCGTGGTATGTGGTTAACTTCAGACGAAATTTGTTTGTTATCACTCAACGCCGCTATTTTGCCTCACATAACCGCGCAAATGTCTGCTGATAAAATTCAGGTTCTCACTTTAGTCAAATATAATTATAATTAATTAATTGAAATCTTAAAATCGTCTTATTATGTGAGCCACTCAGAAGCTAAACTGGCAATGGTACCTAGAAATTTCGAGTTTAATATATAAACAAATCACATTATTTTGGAAATTTTGATTGTAGGCTTTTTGTTGTTAAGGAAATGTAATATAGGAAAATATGTTTTGTTAAATTTTGTTACGCTTCTTAGTGAATTATTTTTTCAAATTCTATTGGGTATATAACTTGAAAATGAGGGATTTACAAGAGATGGCGTTACTTGTACTGCATCGCATCTGGCCATACTGTGACTATCCTCACGTTAAAGCTAAGTCATATGGCATTACATTTTATTATGTGTCAATTTGCCAAAGTGTAAACAAGGTAATTTTTTCGAGCTAGAAACATGTCAGCATACATGCCAAATAAACAGCATTTGCGTGAAGCTTTGCTTTTGTTCTTTAATTGGAAAAAAAGTGCTGCTGGAAGTCATCGATTGCTATCAGAAATTTACGGCGAATATACTCCATCGATTAAAACTTGCGAATTTTGGTTGCGACGGTTTAAAAGTGGCGATTTTTACACGGAAGACAAGGAACGCCCTGGCCAAGCGAAAAAGTTCAAAGTTGAAGATTTGGAGACTCTACTCAGTGAAGACTCGCAGCAATTTCCAAGCGTTTAAAATCATTGGGATTCATCCAAAAGCAAGGAAATTGGGTACCACATGAATTGAAGCCGAGAGATGTAGAAAGGCGATTGTACATGTCTGAAATGCTGCTTGAGCGCCATAAAAGGAAGTCGGTTTTGCACCGAATTGTTACTGGCGACGAAAAATGGATTCATTACGACAACCCGAAGCGCAGAAAATCGTAAGTAAAGCCCGGCCAACCAGGAACATCAACATCAAAG
>QYTT01090211.1:0-12724 GCA_006980735.1 Dasypogon diadema
TTCCCTGAGTGATTTCACGCAAATCGCTCTGGCCGCGAAAATGCGCGGTCTTTTTCGCCCAAATTTTGTACACGCGCTCAGCAAGCCATCCCCTTTCGAACGAGTCCTCCCCCACTCCGATCCGATGAACTTTAGAATTTCGCCCAAAAAAACGCCCAGGCTATAGCCCATGAATTTTGCTCGAATTGGTCGGAAATTTTTTTGGCGCGATTTCGGCGTCAGTCGAGGGGGCGGAGTTCAGAGGCTCCGAAAAAATTGCCCCCAACACGGGCCGCTCCTGCAATTTCGGTTTTTGGTTCATATCTCGGGAAACAAGTGGCGGCCTGTGGTGGGGCAATTTTTTCGGAGCCTCTGCATTCCGCCCTCTCGACTGACGCCGAAATCGCGCCAAAACACTTTCCGACCAATTCGAGCAAAATTCATGGGCTATAGCCTAGGCATTTCTTTGGCGAAATTCTAAGGTTCATCGGATTGGAGTGCGGGAGCCGAAAGGGGATGACATGCTGGCTTGGCCAAAGCCAAGTTCCACTTCTTGTTAATACCGTAAAATGTTATTTCACCTCCTGTTCCGTTCCATTCCTCATCTATAATGGGAATGTATTGACAGGCTCTTTGGAAAAGTAAAGATTTACTAGCTGCTAATTTTGATGCAAACTCTCGCCTTCCATCCACCAAAGAGCTCTACTTTACTGCTTTTTGTAGCCACCTGGCTTCTGCTCCGCGTGTGGAGTGTGGAGCTCTTCTCAACTATCAGTTTTTCGCTCATTGTTATTTTACCCCCCAGATCTCGTGTTCTGTATCAAAGTATTCTAATTTTAAGAGTGAACAGGAAGTACGTAATTATTTCCAAAAGACATTTCGAGCAGATTGAATTATTAGATTAACAGCATGAGTCGCACACTTCAGAAAACATACAAGAAAGGGGGAAGACACCCTAATTAAATATTTCTCATGAACATGCAAAACCACTTAAATTGCTATATGCCTTGGAGGAATTTTACGCATTATTATGTACCTTTCTCAGTGTCGAGGATAATATTGAAATTCAAGAGTTCCGATGATACTTGAATTTTAAGGCGATATCAGATAATTAGATGTTGGTAAATGCCCAAGAGGGAAATGTATATATATCATATAAGCAGTGATTTTGATTCAATTTCAAATGAATGAGTAACGCTTTTAATTAGCTGTAATTTTAGATTTTTTGTAATATAATTAGATTTACCATATTAATTACACGAAAAGGTTTTCAGGCATTCATCTCCTATTTTCTTAAAATCTACGATTGAAAAATGAACTACATGTGCTTTTTTAACTGCTGTGAAAGACGATGAAACAAAGGGAGTTGCATTCCGTTTTGAAAAATTGCAACACATCACATCACAAATATTGGTAATGTTGCGAAAATTACTTCGCTTTACAAACTCACCGAAGTATATGTGATTTTTGCCCACCTTTTAGCCGGGAATATCTCTAAATATAGTTTTAATTTTGAAAATTCATCCTATACCGCGAGCAATAACAAATTATGTGTACCCACTTTTAGTCATTTTAGCTCCCTTTTCATCCCTCATCATCATAATAATATAAATACACGTTAAAAGCTTTTCTCGCATTTTGCGACAATTCTCTCGATTGTTCTCATACACCCTGATGCAAAGATAGCTCAATGTTCCCACCGACCACGTTTTGTTTTTATATACAGTTTTTTAGACCATACCCCAATTCTTTCATACTGACAATTTTGCCCTTTTCGTTTAAATGAGTTTTTCATGAGAGAAAGCTACATTCGTGCAACAATATCTAAATCCAATTCAAATTAATTTTCGGTTACGTTCCTGGGTAACTTAGTTAAATTGGACTTATGGGAAAATGAATTACTGTGGGCTCAAAATAGATTCAAATTGACTGATGGGTTTATAAAATCCAAAAAGACAGGTAACTATTTATTTCTCATGTCGTCACAATGTCTAATTTGTATGGGGAGAAACTGAAAAATGGCATTAATATATATCATACTTGGTGTTGCCGCCGGTAAGTATGCAATACATGGATTTTGTTTATTTCGCAACATTTATACCAAGTCAAGTGATAAACATGAAAATTTTCTTCCGTCTTATGTAGGACGGCGCACACGTAACAACTTCAAACATAAAATGAGCGAATTAAGCTTTCATGTTCTTCGCTGGACTTGTCATGAGTGTTGCGAATCGAACCACATTTTTGGAAGAGGATGTGTTTGAACGGAAAATTTCAATTTTTTTCCTAAGACTTCAGTGTTTTAAACGGTATCGTAGTTTTTTTCATAGGTCTTATAGTTTTGGCGCCAAGGCGAACTGAATGAAATAATTTTTCATATTCCCATAAGAACCAGTATAATATTAAGTACAAATTGTACTTCTTTTGCACATTTAAAAATTTTGCTATCTAGGCCTGTAACATAAAGAAGGCATAGTATAGATCAGTTCAAGATTTCAGTTTCAGCAGCCGATTGCAATTTCTATGTGTGTAATTAACTATGCAAATAATGAGTTTTTTTTCGAAAATAATTTAACAAAGAGTATTTCCCTATCACAATTAGAAAAATTGTTCTACAATATGGGCCTGTTCAAAAATGCACTTTATGCAGTTGGCTGCAATTTCTACGCATGTAGTTAACCTATATCGAGAACAATTTTTCCAATATGGATATGGAGATCCAAGCAAAAGGGATACTGTGTGTTAAATACTATAAAAACCTTAAAAAAAATTCGTAGTCTATATAGTTAACTATACGCGCAGTAATGCAGTCAACTGTGGAAACTGCAATCTTGAACAGGTCTTATATCATACATGATATATCTTCCCTTACCTTCTGTGCAATTGCACAGGGGATCTATCTAGTAAAGAGTAAGAAGATAAAAAAGTACATGCCTCTCGTTTTTCGATCCCCAATAAAATATGTAAATTTTAAGAAAATCGGAGGCGGAGACCTTCCTTCCTAGTTATTTTAACAGATTCATTGTCGTATAATTATTTGGGTTGGTTGGCAAGAATTCTTACTACTCCTAAACATAAAAGTGTGCCTAAAAAGTTGCATGAACTATGCAATTATTCCCTTCTGTGCGAACGAAAAATTTTAAATCCAAACGATGCATCTTTCAGATACACTTCTTATTGCTAATGGAATAAATATATACAAAAATATAAAGTTGCGACACTAACAAAGCCATCAGGCAAGTGGAATCTCCATAAAGGGCCCTTAACTTTGAACATTTAGACCTAAAGATAAAATTTGGATACCTACAATTTTGGACACTCCCCCCCAGAGCCTTGCAGAATTATACTCACAGGTATTAACAAATTGGCAGCAAGATTAATAAAATACTGAAGAAATGTGAAGAATTAGAATTTCACTAAATTTGAAAGAAAAATGTAGAAGGAAGTGGAAGAAAGCAGAAATCTATTATGTTATCCATAAATAAGAAGAAGACTGAATGTGGCAATTATAGAAGAATTTTTTAGTTGTATTTAAAGTCTTGTCAGACCCATAAATAGAAGAGATTTTGGGCGAATAGCAAAGTAGCTTCATAAAAGAAAGATTGCGGATTAATCATATCTGATCCATATGTAAAATCATGCAGAACTGCAACTGGATTTTAAGCAGAAGTACGACAGCATAGGCAGGCAAATGTTATGGCCTGTTATTATCATGATATACACCGATTAATTTTTATTGGTTCCGGTACGGCACGTAACAAAGTCAAACAGGTTCTTAGATACGGTGACAATATTTATCTCGCCGACAATGAACTAAAGTTAAATATTTATTTTACCGATGAAAAGACTTCCCGAATTTACAAAATTAATAATAAAAAAAGAATAATATTAATCGGAGACATCGGATATTTTTATTTGAAGGATAACTGGTCCTTTAACTTTTCCAGAAAAAAGTGATATTTCAATGCTACGGAGGAGATCACATCAAAAAAGTTTAGAATTTATTTTTGGGAATTTGGAAAGCACTTAAATAACCCTCAAGGTACAATCCTTGGTCCAATTTCTGCGAAAGTATTGTTTTTTATCTACAACATAATAATACACAGGCATATATAAAAAAAGGTGTGTTCCAATATATTCTAATCGATTCTATGGGGTGTCCTCATCAAAGTTTGTTCCGAAGCCGCCCACCACTTCTTTAGAAGCACTCATTCACCCTTGTTTTTAAAACTGAAAATTTCTCGTCTTTGGAGAGAGGTGCTTTTACTTAAAATATCCTAAATTCTGTAAAAAAAAACATCGTAGGACCATGATATGAGACTTGTTGGAAAGTACACATCCTTAGCTTTCAAATGGTATCTAATATACTTCAATCTAGCCGTAGTTGTCAGAACTAGATAGATTTTAATATCAAACTTTATAAAATTAAAGTAATAAATTCAACATTTTATCCTTCGTCCTGCAAAATTATATTTCCGCATTTTTTAAGAAAAGTTGCCGCCTTCAAGGATCTTTAAAAAAATCACGTCGATATCTTCAGCCGTTCAGAAGATATCAACATTAATATAAGATCAGAGAATTAAGTGCAGGAGGTGTTCCAGGTGTCAACCGCTCTAAACTCCTCATTCGTGAGGTCCAGGACTCTTGGATGGTGGCACGAAAATTTGTATTGCTCCTTATCTCATAGGTTGAAGTCCTTCGTTCTAACAATTAATCCCTGGAACTAACTGGTTTAGAATTAAGAGATCGTTCAAGCTTGAAGAAATTATAAATAACGTGTTCCGTTTAAAACAAGCAAGACGAAAGACAGTATTTTTTTATTATTATTTATAATACCACATCAGATGTTTCTTTTAAAAATTTCCTGGTGGCTATTCGCAATGACGGTTGTAGCATTCAGAAGAGCATATTATGGGAATTAATAACTCCGTCCCAACCGTGAAGGTAGGTTCATTGGTCCGAAGGATCCTTGCGAAGAATCCAGTATTATTCTCGTTATTATGAAGCAACCGTTGATAAAATTTCGGCATTTTCTCCTTATCAAATTGAAAAATTGCCTGAACAGGTGTCTCGAGTTATCTTCAACAAGACCCAGAACGCGGTCCTCTGCGCATCTCCTCCAAACGACAGTTCAGCGACTTCAGGATCCTGTTTCAGTCAACCTTGTGGCCACATATAGAGTTCTTCTTCTGTCATTCTCTGTAAATAACAAACATATCAATAAAAAAAAACTCATTTGTGAATGTCGACATTCCAGAATCGGATAGGATGGGATGAGAAGCCTCTCTAAATGCCTCCCAATTGCTCTTTGTGGATTTCTAATCTCATTTTTCCTAACTACGTTAAACTCAAAATGTATGTATATACCATTGACTGGATAGAGAAATCCCCTCCGAAACTCGTCGCGCCATTTTGGAATGCTCTGAGTTACGAAAGTTGTTGCCAGCGTGATATCAGTAACTTCCCTACGGTTACTAGTAACGAAGGTAGACTTCATACCCCTGTGTATCACATGTAGGTTAGGAGTTATTATATAATCACAGATTGCATCCAGTACTTCCCCAAACGGTTTGATGTGCATTGACATCGTATGAAAGTAATAGATCCAAGTTTCTGGTACATAGCTGCATAATTGATTATATTTTCCATCTAACGAGAGGGGTTGATCAAAATCATAGGGAAGATAGAGGCTGCGAAGAATGCTCCTTCTTCTTCTTTCCCTCTCCGGTTTTTACCACATCAACATTATTGTGTCATTGGAGGTAACCTGTGGGATAAAAACGGATTTAGTTCTTTATTCGCCAGAATACAGGTTTAAGACCTACCAGTATTACAGTAGTAGAGGACAGTTGTGTTTGATTTAGATAAACCTCATTTGTCCTGCATTTCCTTATGTTCTGCCATGCATCCTTCGACCAGCTTACTGTCTCTGCCTCTGCTTGACTTTAGGACCTCACGCTCCTCTTCTTAGTCCTTCTTAGACAGCAAGCTGCAGCTTTTCAGGATGAAGGTAATCTCCATAAGAAGAAGGCAGCACAGATAGCGAAGTCAGTCAGTTCTTTGTACACCTGGAAATAAACTACTAAGTTCGAAAAGTATTTCAATTGTATTTTTTTTTAATTCCCCAGATACTTCCAAAGTTTTCATTAAATGAATGATTCTATTGATCTTTCTGTTCAAGCAATTCTGGGTTAGTATCATCATTCAGAAAAAATCCGTGTCTGATCCAGAATAGTACCTATAAATATAACGGTCATGAGTATTAACAAGAAAGAGGTCTGAAAGGCTATGAAAATAAAGCTCTCATATGTTAGACAGAACCATAAATCACGATATTATCTGATTTTTATAACATTCAGTATGAATTTATGGTTTGCAAAGTATCTGGAATTCAGTCAATTGTGGCGCCCCAAATATGCCCTTGAAGTTTCCTTTGAATATAAGCCCGAAGAGAAATGATGATGATGATATTGATGCCACCATTCTCTGGCCTTTAATGCATTAGGAGTACGTAAAGAAGAAAATTTACGAGAAAATCTTTTTACGTGTGGAATTAAGTTATATTGCCCTGACTGTTCTCGTGGAGGTTCTGGAAGGCATAATACTTGTGAAAATAAGGATATGAGAATTTGCCTCAGCCTGCTTTGTTATAAAAAGCACACATATTTTCTTTTGTCTTGTAAAAAAGCCCAGATATATTCGCAAATATTATGCCATAAATAGATAAGGACTTTAGATAGTTTCTTCTAATTGGAATATCTTAATATTTTACAAACTCTAGGCTCAAATCCATTATTCGCACTTTGTTTCAGAGTTCTTTAATTTTTCCCTGAGCTTTTCAATATTTAACTGGTCAGACCAACTTGAACCGGATCACAGTATGAAAGCCAAGCGGAAATAAAGTAAAAAAGGTAAGTGCTGTAGATTAAGAAGTCTCTTAGACACGTTTCTTCACTTAGACGACTCCAGTAAGTTCAGGTTAAATGTATTCATCTCTTGCAAGGCTTGCAAAAATTGTAAGAGATAGGCAAAAATTGTCGTAGTAAAAATATTCTTCATTACCGGCAGCTTTGATATCAAAGGTTGTGATTGAGATAGTTATGTATCTTTTATATATCTATTGGGCCATTTGACCCATTATCATAATTGTTGGATAAGTGCTGAAAGAATCTGTAAACTCTCTTAAATTTATTTTCTTCTATTGCCTCAGCTCAGGGAATAACTCTATGATGCACACAGCACAGCTTAGGTGGAGGGAAATTAGGGAACAGGAAACTTGAAAATTAACCTGACAAATGTTGCAAGTAAGCCAGAATTTTTGGCATGAAATTATTACTGTGCAACATCCCAGTGGCTTCCCAATTACGATTTTCGTCAGTAGAATTGCCTCAATCATTGGTACCCAGATAATTTGCGTGTCCTGTGTGGGATTCAAACCCAGGCCAACAGAGGAGGGAATCTGCAGACTTGCGCTTCAGTCCACTCGGCCACCTGTGACTAGACTGAAGCACACGTGTTGTCGTTAGGGGTGTTGACGAGATATCTCGTCTTCCATATTGTATCGTTAGGGCTCGTTGAAGTGATATCTTGTAGTTGCTAATTGATAGACAAAGATGAGTATAACCAAAACCTTCGAAACTAGAAGCCATGCACAAGAAGAAGACCAAGAACTTTGATCTCTTTTTTTATGAGTGCTTTAAGATAGGAGAATTTGGGCTGAAGAAGTACATAAGCCCCAAATTCGGCTATCTTAAAGCATTCATAAAAAAGGGTTCAATGTTTTTGAGGGTTTTGGTATAACGCAATGGTAAGTGATAACAGTTAAGAGTTTTTGGCAATTTATACCGCGAATTAATTATTTTAAACCGTTTAAAAATGGATAGCAACAAAGCGAGTAACAATATTACAGAAATATTTCCAGACATTTACCGGATATATCATATGATGACGAAAATATGGATATTTGTAAGGACGATTAATTAT
This sequence comes from Dasypogon diadema, assembly GCA_006980735.1. Taxonomy (NCBI): domain Eukaryota; kingdom Metazoa; phylum Arthropoda; class Insecta; order Diptera; family Asilidae; genus Dasypogon; species Dasypogon diadema. The sequence continues at coordinate 7,963 of QYTT01090211.1, forward strand.
GATTTTCAAAATAATGCTGAAGTTACGATTGCTTTAAAAAAAAAGAGCGGAAAAAAGGTTTTAAACAAAATACACAACTTTTCAAGTAACAGTGGTAACGATTTCAGTTCTGATGACGATGAAAGTGCAAGTAGTGAGATTGTTACACGAATTAAAAGTTCCTCTCAATCAGTGATAAATGACCATTTAATAAATAGTTTATTTGATAGAGTGCCTTTAAATTTTGATAGCGATAATTGGTCAAGAGAAGACTTTCAGTCGAGCTTGGATGATTTTGAAGGTGGTCGGGGTGTTAGAGTTGCGCCACCAAAAGGAGATAGTATCCCGGAGATAGTAAAAATAATAATGAGTGATGATTAATTTGAAATGTTTAGCTATCAGTCGCCCGTATATTATAGCCAAACTTAAAAAAAACAACAACATAAAATTATCAAATCTTTAAAATGGTCTCCTATCAATTCAACAGAATTTCAAAAATTTCTAGCTCTTATAATTTTAATGGGACGTATACTGTCCACTTCAGTACTCCCCCACTTGTCGCACTGTAAGAAAAATCGGAACCAGCAGCCCTACAAGTCTGCCGGGTCACCCGTTACACAACCAGACGCTAGCAATATCACCCTTCCTCCTGAAGCACGCTTTCCAAATTTGCAGGGAATCCCAATTTTACGGCCACAACTAGCCACGGGGCAAGGATTTTCCTCCTACTTCAGTGTGGGGCTCATACCCAAATTAAAACAATACACTCTTCCTTCTGCACTTTCCATGAATCCGGCAAGGTTTACTAGCTTCAGGGCGGACTATATACACTAACCTTATGAATGTTATGTTATAGAGAACCCCAATAATTGAAATAAGCCCAGATTATACCTCACACGTCCGAGCCATATATTCGCCCGGATGCTCGATCCCCGAAATTAACTTCAGCCGGCTAACTAAGGCGGTGTTAAAATAAATTTACCAGCTTAATTGGGTTAATTCCGGCGGGTCCGATGATTACCTCCAACTCGACAGAGATTTTCTATCATACGCCCCTCAACTCACTGTGGGAAGCGATCGCGTCAAGAAGGCGATAGTCTAGTGGTCCAACCGTGGGAGCCGACACAGACTGTCGCGGGTTCGAATCCCTCAGATGATGACTAACCTTTGTTTTCTTTTCGTGCACCCGTTACAACACAAAAGGGGAATTAAAAAGAATATTGGTCAACAGATCCACTTTTAGCAGTTCCAGTTTTCCCTCAGACGATGAGTTGAAATAGATTTGAACAAATATTGAAATTTTGACACTTTAATGATAACAACAAGATGGATCAGTGTTCATCTAGACTTTTTAAAATTCAACCAGTTTTTGAATACTTTGTGTATACATTCAATACAGTGTACAAACCCAAGTAACAGTTTTTATTAGATGAGGGCGTCATTCCATGGAAAGGCGTTTGGCTTTTCAAACATATAATTCGTGGAAAATTTTTTAAATATGGTTTACTTGTGAGAATTATATCTAAAAGTGATACAGGTTATATTTATAATTTGGAAATTTATACTGCTGTGGGGAAAAAACTAAACGAATCTATTTTACCTGTATTTGATCCATACCTTGAATTCTGTCATTACTTTTATCTATATATTAATTATACAAAGAAAGCTCCCGGTTCGGTATTTTAGCCACTTTTTTTATATGGAGTTTCATCGAGCTTTTCTTGAAATTTTATAATGGCAACACTGATCCGTATCAGTTCGGGGTTGTGTTCATTATTTTGGGGTTGCGTTCCTGGGTAACTTTGGTGATAAGTTCGGTGTTTGCCACCGATAAGTATGCAATACATGGATTTATTGGAACTTTTTTCATTTCATTATTATGCATGGTAAAATATTTTGCAAGTGTCTTTTTACTGCGTCCTTGCATGGGAGGATTATGCCTACAGGGGACACCTTTGAAAACAACGCGCATTAAAATTTAAGGTGTAAATTGAGGGAACATATAAAAACGTTATGTTTCTCATACCTTCAATTTGTGCAATTGCACAGGGATCTCCTAGTTAGGATAATTACTATAATAGTACCTATATTGCGAAAACATTGCTGAAACGTAGAGCTAGAGTATATGGAACAATTAGACAAAACGGAAGATTACCGCAATGTCTGAAATATGAGGCACTTGGTCTAAAAGAAGGTGAAATAGCCTTTCGAAGAAATTGTGACATCCTACATTTAATTTGGAAGTACAAAAAGAGAAGTGAGAATGGTATGAACCATCCATGTCAGTTCAAATCGAAGCACAGCGAAGAAATCTAGAGACACTGGAGAAGAAAGGTAGTTCTGACTAACTCTGGTCTTTTCAATTCATTCAGAGTGTACCAAATGTTGAATTCTCAAAGAAATATAAGATACAAAAGTTTTCTTCTTGAGATGGCAAGCAATTGGCTTAGTCCTGAAGAAGTAGAAGAGTACCAGGCCCTTCAAATATTGGTAAAATAAATCTCCACCTAAAAATCACCCACAAAAGTTATCAAGTAGTTGTTGTAAAACAACACATCTCAGTACAACTTCCGCCTTCGAAAAGCAAGGAATTTCCCACACAACGTTGCAAAATGTGCAAAATCGACGGAAAAAGAAGTAAAACTCGCTACGTTCGTAAGCTTTGTGGTGTTCCGCTTCACATAGTTAAATGTTTCATTGAATATCATACTTTTAAAAAAGTTTTAGTTTTGTAAAAACTTGTAGGAACATATATTGTTGAGAAATCTTGTATTTTTAGAATTTCTGTTGAAAATAAATATCTTACATGACAATGATTTTTAACTACTAACAAATCACAGCTTATTTAAAAATATTTGACACAAAAAAATATCTAGCCACTAAGTACGGTTAGCAATAAAATGTTTGGTCTGCAATGTGTGAAGCGTTTTCCATAGCGAGAGCTTTTTATCACTTTTCACCAACTACATACATTTATCAATTTAATGTATCCACAATCTGTAACTTTTTCTCTGTACCTACTTTATTTCCTTCAGGTTCCCTTCCAGCTCGATGAAAGGAAATGCCCTAGGTTATTGCATTATCCAACCATGCAGTGATATGTGAACTTTCTTCATGCAGAAAATTTACTTTTACTTCTGGCTTTAGCTGCTGTAAATTTTTTCCCATTTAAAAACCACACTTGACTTCGACTTTTATGTTCTACCTTTACAGGATTTTGCTCGGCGTGCTACAAGGATATGTAGAGTGGTATTAGGTTGGCTTTATTCAAATACATGTGAGCTTTTCACATTCATTTTTTTATTGCAACAGAATGCTGTCAGAAGTAGAGTTCAGCGTTAACTAAAAATATTTGACAAATTTATTTACAATGATGAAACTAAAAACTAGATTAGTAGTAATTGCTCATCAGTAACAAAAGCTTGATAGCCATCTAGAACGGTGTTGCAATTATATAATGTCCCTTTTGGATCAACGTTTCCAAACATATCAATTAAAAGTGTGGCGATGTTAAAAGTAAATCATCAATACATTACCCAACATTCGGGACCGTTGACCTACCATATGGGACATGAAAAAAACCTTTTTCACTGCAAAATGATTTCTACATGGAGTTTTCTCACGAAGCTTTCTAAGCATAATCCGGTCTCAAATGTGTTAAAAGTTAACAATATCACCATGATACATAAATTAAATATCTCTGGACGAACATAAAAAATATTTATACATTTTTCTGGCAAAGCAGAAGAATTTATATTTTTTAGTTTGAATAATTATTTTAATTATGGAAACTTTTGCAAAGTAAAAAGTTCCTGAAAATTCTAGAAGTTGAAAATTTTCTCTCTTGGGAAAGGTAAAAGCACTCCCACAATTTTAAAGGTACCTACTCTTAAAATTTAATTTAATTAATGACTTTTAGTCTTTCAACCCATTTTAAACTTTACCCATTTTTTATCGTACTCCTGCGCTTAGTCTATTTAATTTCAGATTTTCTGTGGACCACTGGTAGGACAGAGAAGGGTTTTTTTTTGGGTCGTAACAAGGATGACTTGGATAACGTCTGAAAAATTGAGATAATTTTTACTAGGCAGTTGCTATGAAGTAATATAGAATAAATAGAATGACTACATTAAAATTAAAGGACTGAAAATAGTAAAAACTTTCATGAGGATGAGGTAAACATTTTGAATGATTGAGCCCATGTAGTTCATTTTGACATTGAGGAATGCTTTTTGTTTTAGTAGGCAGCTGTAGTTTTAAAGATGTACCTACCGAAAAACTAAAGTAAACGGAAAAGTATTTTTCCGAACTTTGAAAGCTTTTAGTTAAAAGATCGTTGACCTATGTTGATATACTACCCCATTATTACCCAACAAACAGGAAGTATGTATAGTGAAATGAAATTATTGATTATACCATGAAAAGATATTTTCATGGAGGTATTTTACGTTTTATTAAATGAAACTACAAAATTTGAACAAATGTAAATAAAAATTTAAAAGGAATGAAAAGTTTGTAAAAGATATAAATTACTGTTTTAAAAAAAGATGTTTGCATGGTATTAATAAAGACAACAGAAAACACTTAGGTTTTGAATCATTTTCTCAGGCATTTGTACTTTGAAAAAAACTTTTTATAGGACTTAAGGCCAATTTACATAGCAGCAACATGTTTTTTTACTGAAAACCTGAACGAGATGGTTTTATTGATTGATGATATGTGTAAAAAAAGGACAAAGAATGAAGGGGAAAGAAAAATTCAATTCCAGCGGGGAAATTGACAT
>QYTT01090211.1:21358-35068 GCA_006980735.1 Dasypogon diadema
TGTCACACAGCAACATCCATACAATTATATCTCAAATCGCAACATTTTCCTTTTTTATGCTAGTCTGGTAATTTTTCTGATTTTAATGCAGATAAACATGTCTGGTCCCACCTAAAACGTGTCGTTTACCAAAGACTCAATCTCAGAGATATCCTACTGCTCAAAAATATTCTTAAAGTGTGATGGAGTGGTCTTGAAATCAATTAATGCCCTAAACGATAAAGATTCTGACTGAAACATTCCAATTCATTATTTGGCTCATCAACTCTTTTGAAAGAAAATCTTTCATTTATAATATAAGGTGTAAGTTCTACATCCTCCCGCAGATTTGATCTAAAATATATACCTAATTCTTTTGTTCTAACCATATTAGTCGTTGCTACTTAATAAAAGAAGAAAAAACATGGAATAGGTTAAGTATTGCTTGGAGGGTTTGTCGGTTTATTAGACCACCGAACTAAATACGGCCTATGGGGGAACCTTAGAGTAAACATTGGGTATAGGTTGAAAGATTTATTGGAAGTATTTAATAATGACTATTTCCTTGTTGTGAGTTTTAAAATATTAGTGTAGGGATTGAAGTTTTGCCTAAGCTCAGGGGACAAAACACTGATGCACACAGCACAGCTTAGTCGGAAGGAAATTTGGGAAGGGGAGACTGGGAAATTTTAACCTGACAAATGTTGCAAGTGAGCCACAAATTTTGGCATAAATTTTTACTGTGCAACATCCCAGTGGCATCACAAGTAACAATTCTTAGGTTTTATCACTAATTGTCTTGAATTTTGTAAGTTCTTAAATTTTTTTTTGAAAATAATCGGCCTCGAAGAACTATCTTTGAATGGTATCGAAGCAAATACAGATGGAGTTCGTTTACATCACCTTTGTGCGTAACTTTGTTTAAACTTCGGAGCCATTAAAAAAAGATCAGATTTCTAGTCCGAAATTTTATGGATAAAGAAACTAGCTTAGTAGATTATCATACTAGACACTAAATCCGGATATACTAGACATCTTAGAAGAAGAAGGCAAGAATCTGCTTAATTTCGAGACAGGAAGAAATGGAAAGATAATCGTGCACTTCGGGCACATAACTGAGCTAAGATAAAATAAATCTTCAAAACACACCGACGTAAATACTACAAAACGCTTTTCTCTCATAGAGATGACTAAAGCAGTGAATGTTCCCTGAGATATTTTCCAGTATTAATTTCGCACAAAGAAAAAAGAGTTCAAAGGAATGAAAAAGCCGCCCAACTATTCGGGGGCAGCTCATCAAAACCAGTAACTGTGCAACATATCGGTTCAAAATTGACCTCATCTTTCCCTACTACTTACAAAATGGAATGTATACGAATACAAGAAGAAAATGTTCAGCCAAATTAGATTACAGGCAACTAAAGATGTCCTGAAAATAATTATTTACATTCGCGTGTGGTTTGTGAAAATATGATACCAAAAGATACATCAAATACTATAGTAAATCAAAAAATTAACTTTTAGAAAAAATTTAGTGAATGTTTTTGAATTTTTATATTTCTCGATGGGATCTTGTATCTGAAGCAATGTAACCTTCATCAACTGGTTCCTAATCCTTTAAGAATGTTACTGACATCACTAGCACCAATCTTAAAAAAAGATTTTGATAACTTATTTTATCATTTTATTTTTCAAGAAAAATCGATATCGATGATAAATTAAGAAATACTATTAAAAGTTGTTTGTCTCTTGTTTAGTCAGTTTATATTCACTCGGTACAGATGTATATCCTTCTTTAGAACACTAAGCGGCTTAAAGTAACAAATTCTACAAAAATTCTATGCTTTCGGCTTTGAAACCTCCGAAAAATAGGTATAATCCCAGAAAATAGTAGGCTGTTCTTTATATTGTACTTAAGTGTAAATTCACCATAAAAACTTAATAGCACCTGTTCAGGGTGTTGTGGATTTTGTACATTTCACCAGAAGTACGGGAATGTTGTTACAAAGTCATTACTAGGTTTTACAACCTTAGAGCTTTTTATGAAATCCCTCTGACTCCTAATCAAGGGGCAAATTGCAAACACCTAGTCCTAAGAATTTCAGTTTTCACCTTCTTGTCACCCTTATTATTTCTTTAGTGCTCAGTGTGAGGATGAAATTTATGAGGCGCACAAGGGCAAAAAGTGTTTATTTATGGCCATTACTCCCAGAGGATAATTCAGGCGTGAAATTACAATCCAAGTCACAGTTTAAGAGGAGAGGGACTCCAAGACCTCAATATTTTATTTCCTTGCGAATAATTTCAGCTTCGTTTGTTTTTTTTCCTTACACTATTTATAATAGAGATATATACGAAGGACTCAAAATAAAAGAGCGGAAATAATTTTGTAATTAGAAGCTTTTGGATTGGAATACTTACTGAGACCGTTAATTGTATTTATGTACAGCAATCGCTTCACAGATACGTTTGTTCAATTTTTATTGGATTTACATTCTAAACGCAACCGTATCAAAGATATTTACAAGCAAATCAAAATCAAGACCACAACTTTTAAAAACAATAGGAACTAAATAAAAATCAGCCTTAACTATCTCAAAAACCTGACAGCTTTTTAGGCTTGAAACCAAATAAACTTCAATAGTAAGCATTTTGACATGCTACACTGGTTATTATTAAAGTTTATTTAGTTGTATTTACATTTGAAAGGGCTGCCAATTTTTTGAAAATGTTTAGACTGAATTTTATTTATTTGTTCTTGTTTCTGAAAATGGTGGTCTTGATTTTTATTAGATTGCTCGATAATTTGATTTGGTTAGTCCTGGTTTTGATTGGATTGCGTTTGAAGCTTAAATGCTATAAATGACTTTGTAAAAATTTCCTATTCAACAGTTACATGATTCTTTATTTTATTAGCTCTTTATGGTACTACCTAAGCTAAAGGAGCTACTTTTCTTACGTGTAGCCAAAGCACAGGGGGATGCTATATGATGTTATAGCACAGAATTGGCGAAAAGCAAAGTAGGAAAGGGAGGTAGGGAATTACGATGCTGTTTGAAGGTATCGTTGCACATTCTGATTGAACAGCTGCGGCCTGTAGTCCAGGGAGAAAACAGAAGGTGGTAGTCTATTCGGCTTAAGAAGGATTCGCGGAATTTCACTATTCTACTCAATCGTGTCTCAAGGACGAAAGGGTGAAGGCGATTCGATACGCGGGTATCATGCGCAGGGACTGATCTACAAAGAATTAGACCAGAGGTTTCGTTGGAACAATGTCCATGAAAGTAGCTATAAAAAAGCGTAAGGCATTCAACATTGTACCTGTGCTGCAAAGAATCAATTCTATAAGTAATCATCTCATCGGCAATGAAAGCTTTCTTTTGGACTTTATCGAACCCTCTCAGATGGACTGGCGATAGATGACTTATTGCGTTCAGCATTTTCAAAAGATGGGACGACAGTCGGCTGATCGGCTGAAGAAACTCAGCACTTTTTATTTTATAATTTGTGGATTAAGTGCAGCACAATAACATTGTTGACGCCTAATTGTAGATGTGATGTTCCATTCCAAGCAGGTGGTGGATTATCTGGATGATGAGACCTGTGCACTGCTGGAGAAATACAGTAGATATGACCTCTATAAAATCAGTAGGCACTGTTATGTTGTACTCTAGCCATTCCATTTTTTAATATCCTCATTTATTGACGTTTTTATCTAACCTAAGCCCCAGCTCTGGTATTTCTGCTACAGACGAAGCGTGTTATGTTTCTGAACAGGTCATCTCGGGATCTTGAAAGCTGCACTTTTATATCTAGAGTTCATTTCGGCACTCTAAAAAATTATAGACTTTTACCGCGGTTTTGCGAACATGATAAAAACAGTAGTAAAACTGCATGCGATTATTTACATGTAAGGTTCCAAATCAATGAACAAAAAGCACACTATGGTGGAACCTTAAACATGTGGATTGCTTCTAATATCTTGGGAAATATATCAGTTTTACCAGGATGAAACATTAATTAGATAAAGTTTCTAGGACTTCTAAAGTTAAAGTTAAAGGTAAGTTAAATTTTATAATACCTGCTGAACTGCATCACATAACGTATGTAAACGACGACATGAAAGGGCACCTTAATTCGTTGAATGTGTAATGTTCAGACTGGTGATACGGCAATTAAAGGGACTCGATACTAAATTTCAAGCCGGTAGGCTCCATATCTGATGTAAGGCTTAATTTATCGCATAATTTGTCTTCTCATTATCTGTATATTTAGCTTAGCTCGATGATGCACTTAAATTTTTTTTACACCCTCTCTCTAATTCAAACGAGAGCAGATATCAATAAGTTAATTAAACTCAACAAATTTAGATAATAACAATTCTTGTTAAAATAAACTTGTAAATCATATTATAAAGAATTTCACGGACAGTTTGAAGCTAATGAAATTATCAAATGGGAAATAGTTAATGTTATTGATGAAATTAGAATTTGTTCCGAATATCTAAGGGTTTTTAAGCAGTAATCAAGATGTAGAATTATTGAAAAAAAAATGTAATGTAACGCTAGAAAATGAAAAAACAGCACATGAATTGTAAAACATTTATATAAAGAAATTGGTAGGCCAAAAATTAAAATTCATATAACAATTTGCGACAACTCAAGTGGCATCTGCCCGTCAATATACGAAGCGTCCACCCAAGAGCTTTTTAGAAATTCTATGTCTTTCGGTCGGCACCGGACTTTGGGAGGCTCTCGGTGCCAAAAGAGAGGAGGGTCTTTCTTTCTTGATCCGGCTGTGGAAGTGACAAGTAAAAAAAGAAAAAGAGAAAAAACGTATATTAAAAAAAATTAGTGAAGTTTTGTTAAAACGAAAAAGCAAATAAAAGGAAAAACGTACTAAAACGAATACACCAAAAACCATTAAGGAGCACTTAATTTTTCTGTGGATTCTGCGACCCAGCCCAGACGATCAACGTGGGAAAACCAAAAGACCGCGTGGACGGAATCACCACCCAGGTATGGGATAGAACTTAGTTAAGAAAAACTTTATTTTTCTTTCGATTAAATTGTTATTAGTCTGTAAGGTATCCAGGGTTCACAATTTGCTTGAATAAAATTGTAGGACAAGAAAATGAAAGCTGTTCTCGTTTGAATTAAAAAACAAAAAAACCAAATTGCCGCTAAATAACCATTCATTTCCAGCATATATCTAGTAAATGCAACTAGCCATCCCCTAGACCTGGGTTAATTACAAATGTTGAAGAGAAATTGTTGTGTTGGAAAAAGTCCTCAAGAGGAACGCCACAATCAAAAACGTTTATAATGGCTTATGGCCAAGTAACCAATTTGTGATTTCTTATCTTCAATTTTGTTTTAAGTTATTGTACAAGCACAGCTTCTTCAAAACCTCTATATTCAATGTGTTCATTATGTCCTAGCTGAGCCAGCTACATGTAAAATTTAAAAGAATACTACAAACAGAAAAGTCTAAGGCACTGTCGGAGTTTTAAGAGGATTTCGTAGGCCCCAGGGTCAACCTGTGAATAACAGATCGGTTTAAAGTATCTTAGAAAAATAAATCTGGTCCAGGTGAAGTCCTAGGATTTTCTCGTCTGCCGGTTCCTTAATTAGTTTGAATACCCTGATAGTCCAATAATCAAATAGCTATTACCAAATGCTTCCAGAACATTGAGTTCTGTACCAATCTTGATTAAACTTCCTGGGAGCACCTTCGCATGTTAAGAGAATTTCCTTCTAAGCATAAATCAATTCTTGTCAATTCTTTTAAATTTGTCGTTTAGTACTATTTCGAGGACGAAAACCAACATTCCAGTAACGTTCACACTTATCACTTATGCATACTAAAATTTATTGTTAAATTATCTAATGTGTGAGTGCATGTGTTAATTGCGAATCCTTTTTGATACCTTTCTAAATCTGTTGTTTTTTATCTAATAAATTTTAGGATTTACATTTCTGTTCCCGTATTTTAAAACACAGGCGCAAAAAGTTGTTTTTGATTTTCGATGTACATTTTTTTTCAAACATTTACAAATATGTAACATGTAGCTGTAGCCTCATCCTTCGAATTCAGATATATCTGTTCATCTTGTCTATTCAAAGCCCTCTTGATTTACGGCCACCAGTCTGTCGCCCGGAAAGTTCAAAACAAGTTGCTGAGGCATAAAATCAACAAACGCCGATAAGATTTGAAAGGGTTTCAGGATCATTGCGCACATTATGAAACGTGAACGAGTAGTACGTTACTCTTTCCTGGGATTTATGCCATAGGATTAATTTGAACTCTGACATCCTACACTACTCTCAAATAGGCCGGACATGTAATTAATCACTGTCGACCGAAATGAAAATGGACAGCAAATGTATTTTCTTTAAAAATTAAATTTTAATTAAAACTTAAGCTTGAAAATTCTATCAAATTTGGGAATTTAACAGAAATTGTTCGTGTGGAAATCGGCCCTAAATTCCATCTGATGTGGACGACCAATTATGATGTTGTGGTGAAGTAAACACCTCTGACGCAAATCAGCTATTTTTAATTAAACTTGTGATACTTGGATGGCAGGTGACAAATCGATGGGGCCAGATAAATGCAACGACAAACTACAGCCTGAAATTCCAAATACCATTATGATGTTTGCTTGTGTATATCTAATATGAAGAGTTCTAAATACACCGCAGGCTCATTTGGGATCCTGATTTCACACTGGTGGCGTTTTGCTATAAGCATACATAACTGGATTACCACTGAAATTAACTATTAAATTAGCTATTAAAGCGCAATGATGGAATATTGGAGTACATATAGAAATTTGAGTAATGGAATTATTTGCACAAAGCAGTACAGTTGCCGTGTGAACCGACTGCGAAGGTCTAAATTTCCCTGACATTTTAGAACTCTGTAAATCCTATTCATTGTCTAAGAGTTTCTTCCGTAATCTAATTGAAAAAGGAAATGATTAGCTCAACCTTCCAGATATACCTTTCTAGATGGAACAGACATGCAAAATGTCTTGAATCCCCGATGAATGCAAATGAATTCTATGGAAGCCCTTCAAGTCATGCTCTAGGGATTATTGCCTGTCTGAGGGATACCCACATGAAATAAGGGAAATCAGAACTGCTCCCTGATATGGTAATACATTTAGGCTCTGAAGAAGGAGACGACAAAGTAACTTATGGAGTTTAGATTAAACTGGAGCTTCCGATGGGAATATATTGTCCTAGAGCAAGGAATAATTTTTTTTGCTTATAGAAAACTTCTCATAGAGGTTTGTATGTGTGCATGTACGAGCTATGTGCAAGTCTATTTCATCAAAAAAGGTAAATTTGAATATCCTTGGGACATTAAGTCGTAAGAAGCAGATTTTTGGATTACAGAATAATAATCACCGAAGGACTATGTGCTTTTGCCTCAATTTGAAGGAGGATGTAAATGTAAATGGGACTTCCATATCGAGTTCGTTTTAAAGTGGCCGGTTAAAGGAATATTTATTGAATTTGACTGAATGAAGAAAGTCTGAGATGTAATTTTCTAGTATTAATTTGCTCTATTCGAATCTCAGTTTATTTATTTATAATAACGGTGCAGTTAAGATACATTATATCTTCCGATTCTGCACAAAATAAAGAAGGAGAAAGAAATATGTAGGAAAAATTAATAAAATATGAAAAAGTATCGAGTTGAAACAATAAAGTACAAAATGGATTGATAATGAGGATAAATTCGTGCAGAGTAACTAGGATGTAGAAATAAAGAGAATCGAAAATCTTACTTTTAGGTAATTCCATATCGGGAATTTTTCTAAGTCCACCAATTTAGATTTTAATGAAATTTTTCTAAATTATTCGTTTAGAATATTCAACGATTTATCTGAAATATTTTAGTTTTCTGTCGATTATTTTTGGAATTACGACTTTTTAAAAAATTCAAAAAAGGGAAAATTTTAAGGATTCTGGTAATATTTAAAAAAACATATCTGCTGAAATATAAAGCGTAGAGCAGTCGTTAATAACTCATTTTAAATGTAAGGCTTCTCAAGTTACACAAAAAATAACATGCGATAACATTACGGAACAAGGATTTTTTGTATCCCTTTTTCGTCTTTAGTCTTTAATTTTTTTATATTTTTTTATGTATTGTACGGCTGAACGTTTTATAAAGGCTTGCAAAATTTAAACTTGGGACACGAATGGGTTCAGTATCATATATAAAATTAAGTGTGTAAACCACCTGAATAATGTTCATAGTCTTATAGCCTAAAGGTATACTTTACCTAGAAATACATAAATAACCTGACACCTAGAAATACATAAATAACCTGAAAAATTATCATAAATAACTAAACCTATATAAGTTTAGAGTCAATAAGAATTTTTAATGTGTAAACCACCTGGGATATGCTGAAGATTGTCGGTAAAATAGGGTCAGCGCTAAAAACATCTAAGGCAGGTATAAACCTCGCCGGTTCTTTAAATAGTTATTTTCCTAATTAGAAAATCACGGAATACGCAAGCCAATACCTAACTTAACCTTATTGATGTATATGTTTCTAATCAACAAACATTGTTTTTCAAATATGGGAAATCTCTTTTTTTCAATAAATGTTAGTAAAAGTTGCATTTTATTCCAAAATTTGCCTACTTTTTCTTATTTGTTTCATAAATTAAATACTTATTATGGCACCTACAATCCTTCTTACAAAGTTGGTACTTAGCTATTACCATTTTCCAGATACATCTGCTTAAAGAAGTAACAACTTTGTTGTTTTTAAGTGATTATTTTAACACCTCCCATTTGACGACTAAAAAAGACAAACATTGTTATATATCGAAATTGTTTTATTGGTTTCGCATTAAAACATTGACTGCCGCCATTAGCATAAAAGCTTTCGTGAGAGGATTTCCTATTAATATGCCTTAGTCGTGAGAAAACTTTTTAAATGCCGGTCAACGGTGACCGGCACGGCAGTCAACGTGCTCGCCCACCGTTCCAAACACCCATTGATGCATAAAGACAATAAAAAAGGATCTAGTATAGAACCTGGAGGGACATCTGATAATACAGAAAGAAGAGGAGGAGAGGAATGAGATGAACTCACGAAAATTTTTGGCGGATTCCCGTGACGATGAGAACTTAGCGCATGAGGCATTTATGCTGCTCTATTATCAACAAATGCTGTTTAGAATATGAGACCCCTACCAGCGCTCAATTGTTCTACTGTTTGGATGAAACTGAAATATTTTACAAAAATTGTTAAGATAATTCGTATTTAAGTATCTACAGTCTGTTGTATCATATTGATATGCAAATAAGGCACAAATTTGATTAATTTGATTTGTTGGAAAGAACTAAAGGACCCAGAAAAAAATTTCAAGTAAAAGGGAGGCATTTCACTAATGTTTTTGCCATCAGACGTTCCAAATAATAAGTATTCAGCATATTTTAAACGAATCTTTGAGTGAATCTTTGGGTTCAATGTCAAATTCGGTTGAGTATAGGATAAGGAAAGGATAGGCTAGCGGTTTTCCTCAGGTTCTGAAATCTAACAATTTTAACAGCCATTTAAATAAATTTTTGAATTTTTCTCGTGTAGATACCTCCACAATTTTTTACATAATATGCATATATTAAAATATGCAAAAGCAATCTTTCCTAGATCTTTTTTCAAGTACAATAAAGGAAAATTGCTCAGAGGTACAAAACTTCAGCCCACTTCGAAGAGCGACGACAAGAGGTGAAAATCAAGAAATTCTTTGGCCCCATGCATATATGGGACATTATCAACCTTGGCTACTGGGAAGTTGAATCGCTAGGAGATTAGTAGTTTCAGCTGAATTGATATTCCTATGTAAGATTAGAAAACGCCAAGCATCCCAACATCTCAACTTCCCAACAGAGGAGTCCTTTTGTTGGCAACAAATGTGCACAAGATAATCGAATTCAGTACTTAAAACTGTTTGTTGAACAATAACTTTAGGATTTGTTATGCAACAGAATAAACGGACATGTGATTCATATGAGGGATATCTCCCTCATCCAGCCTAAGAGCTTACCCTGAAGATAACAGGGTTGAGGTAAAAGTTGTGTTCAATTTACATAAAAGCTTTCGACAATTAAAGACATTTCCCAGTAGAGATAACCAGCCGTAAGTACCCTTAAGGAAATATCTTGTACATTGGACTGCAGAGTTCAGGAAGGATGCATTTCAGATAGGTTTAAATTTATTTGGATTTTATGATTTCACCCGACTAGGAGGCAAAATTAGCCTGTTAACTCTAATTATTTCTGCATTATTGAAACTTAGGATATTCTCGTGTAAAATTCAGAGGCTTAAATCGTTTTTCTTCTAGTTAAAATCCATTTAAATCCTATATAGGTTCACTTATGGCTTTTGTTAAAAGTCAGCTCAAGTTCTTGCAAAAGACTCTTACAATGACCACCGCAAGAATGGCTGCTTAATAATTATGCCCTCACTCCTGCTGCTACTCTGAATAAATCCTGGGGAAAATCCTGCAAAGTCAGCACCAGAACTCCAATATAACGTTCCAGGAAGACTCAGTAAGAGCTTAATTTCGGGAATATCACTAAATGATTTAAAGTAAGTAATGCCACTTGAGATAATTTTACTCGGAAGCTATTCTGGAACTTAAGTTTCGAGGGGAATAGGTTTGATTATTTTTATGCGATATTTTAGGCAGGTTTAGTTGGCTGGATGTAATTTTCGTAGCTGTGAGTTGTATGGTTTTGTCATTCTGCTAGTATAAACTTAAACTTTTGGTACGTTTTTATACTAAGAACTTACACATAGAAAAAGTTGTTATAAATATATTAGAGAGGAATTTGCGTTAGGTTTTATTATAAAATATGTATTATCTGAGAATATTACAAATTTAGTAATAGGATTTATTCAAAAGTCTCTCGGATCATATAACATTGAAGTTAATAGAATGTTTTTAACAACTTTAACAACACCTAACACATAAGGATTCAGTTTAATCAAAATTAGCATTCAGATTCACAGCTGCACAATATATTTCAACTTTAATAAACTCAAAATTCACTTTAAATAGATTTCGAAATTAATATAATAACAACTCAATAGAAATTCACTTTACATGACAGCTTGAAATTCGGAATATACGACAATTTAAAAATTCGCAAGTTAAATAAATTAGCATAAAAGCTTTCATGAGAGAATTACGTGTTAAAATGCATTTGTCGAGAGAGAGCTTTTAAATGGGGTTCAGAGGTGACCCCCATGGCATTGAACGTATTAAATAGAAGTATAATTTGTAACAATAATAGGTGTGCAATAAGTAGGTACAACTGGTCCCAGTGCTTGTATGTTTTTTTTACTTGATTTTCCGGCTATGTTATACTTACCGCAGGCGAAGAAGAAGAGGGCGAGGTTGACTGTTCGCGGACTTTTATACTTCCTGATTTGCACACGGAACCAATTTATCGCATGTGTGATCAAATATCGAAAAATCAGTGTTGCCATATTTAATTCAATCGTTGAACTTTCTTTTCAATTAAGTTTATCTCATCTTTTTATACTAACTCCAGGCGAGAATTTATTCAATGTCGTTGTTAAACGATCCAGTCATGAGTGTTTAATTATTATTTATGGCATTACTACTACAGTCAGGAACTGCTTCAAATGAGAACATAAAATCAGGGAAGCTGTCGTCATCAAAGCTGTGATTTGCATTGGCAGTGAGAGATAAGAGGTCATTAACGAAAAGAAGGAAAAGATTGGGGGACAGTAACGAATCTAACGATAATCAGGAATTGAAATTATAAGAGTTGGAGGTGATACCATCCAAAGTGACAGAAATGTAACGGCCAGAAAGGAAACTTCCAATCGAAATGAGGAGAGGCTGTTCTATACAAAATGCTGCAAGTTTGACTAAAAGAACAAAGTACCTGACCCTGTCAAGGACTTTCGTGTTATCGAGTGCAACCACCATCGACTCGCCGAAATTATGGAAGCATTGATACCAGCATTCGATAACGAACATCATAAGGTAACCAATCCAAACAGTTGATTTCGAGATATTTCAACAACTGCGCATTTATGGGTGTCTGGAAGATCTTAGCCAGGATTGAAGTGATTGCTGTCGGCCTACAATTAGAAGGATCGCTAGCCTCTCCTTTTTTAGAAATTGGCTGAATATGGGAGAGTTTTCGTGATGTTGGAAAAAATGCCTTCTGAATAGGATAAGTGAAATAATTTCCTCAGAGGTTTAGACAAGGAGAATTCAAACAGTTTCTTTTTTTTCTAAAACGTACACCTTACCTGGCTGACCAAGTCTGCGATTATTATTATTTATCATCGGTGGTAGCGACTCTCTTAAGGTTTTTAGTAACCTTTACAACTGCTTGTCCTTAGAGATTGTGATTATTAGCGATGTGCAGTGGAGGACTGCCATATATGTTTTAGAAGTCGTACGTTAGTTTAGGAATGATTGGAGTATAACAAAGCAGCGTTCTTCATCACATTCATGGAATTGTAGAGAAGTATAGTTGAATAAATATCTTTAAATTTTCACGAAGTTTTGCGTTTGCCTAATTAATTTTCTTCTTTTCTACCAGTAAGTTAAACTGTAAAATTTTTACCGGACTTATAGCATTTTGGACTCTAGGACTTAACACTTTCGGGACCATTTGAGTCATTCAACATTCAACATTCTGGCGAATGTTTCTAAACAAAATCCAGTCTCGAATATGTTAAGTGTTGCAATAATCTTTTAGCGGAAAGCTTCCGAAAAAAACGGAATCTATTGTTGGAAATTTGATGACGAGATACGAATCTAGGAAATAATCGGTGTTGGCACATATGGTAAGGAATATGTAGAGATACAAAGACCTGACCTATGCAGCTGGCTTTAAATGTACTCAGTCAGTTACATCACCTGAAAAGAGTCGTGGAATACTGTGTTGTTGTTATTTTAATTTAATATTAATAATTACAGTGCCGCATCTTTGTTGTTATTTTCATTATTCTCGCGATATTCTTCAGGGATCTTCAATTGAAGCTTTGGTATTTATATAAGCCGATATTAAACGACTCCTTACTTGATAGCAGATTTGTCAAAGCCGTAAAAATATAGAAACTCACACAGCGAAAAGTACAGCAATCTATCCACATTAAAAACAGAATTAAAAAGTGTAATGAAAAGAACAATCAGCTCGAGATGAGTTTAATAAAGACTAGAAAGAATTTGTAAGCAAGTTCCCTTTTTAGGTCAAACATACTCAAAAATCTTTCATATGTTCGCATATGCCGTTCATTTTAGTACTAGCTTAGAGAAGGATCTGTTTCGTATATAATGAAGCTCAAGAAAATGGCTCTCAGAAGTGGAAATAGAGACAATTGTGGTTGAGCTTATGGCGTCTTATCGTAAATATCAGCTCTTTTCAAGAAAGCAAGAAATCCTCCGTTGAGCAATTGTCCTACTTTAATTGTTGCATTTTTATGGTATCACAGCCCCAAGCAATGTTCCTCATATTCTCAAGTAAGTGAGTGTGTGAAAAAGAAATTTTTCTTCATTTACGGCGGCTAGTCCAGAGATGCCGAGTGTGTTATATGAATATCCCAAACACCTCCGTATAAATGACTCCTTATCCTAGAGTCTTATATAAGCAAACATTTTTTCTGAACCAGAAATTTTCATTTAAGTTTGAGGTATTAAAGTGTATAAA
>QYTT01090211.1:41479-59855 GCA_006980735.1 Dasypogon diadema
TTTTTAGTACATAAATTGTGCCGTGGGTAGGCGAGATCTACTTTTAATCTCATTTTTAAGCAGTCTTAATTTTTAAAGATACATGAGCTACATATACACATATTTAGAAACAGTAGTAGGTATACATAGTTGTTTATACTTAAATTACCTAACGAAGAACTAAATTAGAAACGTGTCGTGGAAAAATAGCAAAAAATGTTTTAATTTCCAGACTAGAAAGGTGTTTGCTTTCTTAATTCTTTATCGAATTCGTGTAGCGTTTAATTTCATATTTTAATTTGATAATTATCTAGAAAATTATACTTTATCAAACTATTATAGGTAATATCAAATACCCTCGAACGGGGTGAAGTGATTCAAGAAATTCAAACTTTTCAGAAATAATATACCAAAATTTAATTTAAAAATTCCGAAGAAAATAGTGTAGACCATTATGATATCATTATTGCTCTATTAAACGATAGATGAAATTATGATTATCTTGTAACAGAATTTTTTAATTAAATTGTGAAAGTGCGATTCACTTCGCCCTATAGTATGGGTTGAAGTGAATCAGTAAGAATTTTTGAGAAATAAACCTTTAAGAAGGATAACTTTCGAAATGACTCTTAACTCCCACAGTTATGAGCTTTCTTCAAACAGTTTGCCCATGGTATTAAAAAATACTATTGTATTTATAAGATGTAAAAACTGAAACAACGTAAACAGTTTTACATTTTTGTATTTCATTACATCAACAACAATGTAATTTTTATTTACATTGATAGTGAATTTGAATGTGAGCAGGTAAGCGCTTATTAAGCTACTTGAAAAATAGTAATTGACTTCACTTTTCATAAATAATTTATAAAAAAAACATAAAACGTATTTGCAAGACTTTTAGAAGATATTATATAGTAGGCATATGTACAGATCAGATAATATTAAGAAACTTACAACTTTTACATTAATACAGACATAAGCATATAACTACTATTAACAAAACATTATTGAATTTTTTTTTAAATTTCGAATGGTTGATATTGTCCTTTATCAGAATACATCAAGATAATATCTCTTGAAGTTTATAAAGTAATATAGATTCAATATTTATGAAAAGATAACTGAATGATTCACTTCAACCCCTTTGACTGTAATTTGTATTCAATCACGGAAAAATATATCCAATTTCCAATTAACCCTATCTCATAAGGGGACCTTATGGTCTGCGAATTTCCGATTAGCACCTGGATTCTGAAGTAAATCTATGATAACGTTACTTTTTCTCACTTTTTCATACATAAACTTCTCAGAAATTCAAATATTTATTAAACAGGTTTTTAGGAGACATTTGTTTCAAATATTACGCGATAAATCTAACCCATTGCGGTGTGGATGAAAACACATTTATAAAGTTTTTCAAGCTTCCGAAAGCAGTGTGTAGGAACCTTCTTTCTGAATTAAAGCGCTACGACTATCAACAATCCAACATTCTGTTTGAATTACGAATATTCAACGAGTATGCAGTACATATTTAACTCTCCAACTTATTGAGGAGAGTTTTTGAGACAGATCCTGTGACTGTAATGCCAGAATATAAAATTTACAAATAGTCACAAAAAGTATCACAAAAGTTTAGCCACAAATCATTGTGACCTGTGACTAGTCATATTAACAGAATCGGGGTGTAGGTTCAAATTTTGCATGCTGGCGGTAGTGTACCTTTATCGTATTAATATAGAAAAGTCTTAGGGTGCACTGTGATTTTCGAGGAAAAGCCTCTTGAAATTTCCCAATTAATTTATATACTGAAAAATTTGTACCTTTTCAGTGCAGTCGTGTGACTAGGGAGGGGGAGACGTGACCAACTCCCAAACGAAGAGTACTGTGTTCGATTCTTTTGTCCGTTTTTAAAAGTGAAATTCTCATTGGCTTCACGTCTACATTGTAAGATCCAAGTCCTCCTAATCTAGGACATAAGGAATAGCATTAAAACATCAATATTTTTCCTTAATTTCAATATATTTTTTATATATACCAATGGTCGGCTGTGTAATTGTAACTGGCTGAATAAGTGCGTTGTCGGGCAAAAAAACGACACTTATTTCGATGAAAGCCACCCGAAGTTTATGCATAAGTAAAGCAAACTTTTCGTCAGTCGTTTCTTTGAAATTGGCCGAGAAGATTTTTTCGTAGTTCATAAAAGATTTTAATGCTTTTTGATATCTTTGCTTTTTTAGGACTCTGCTCATTAGGACGGCTACGTTTACCTTTTTGTTGTTGTTGGATCATAATAAAGCAATGTATTTTCTTTTCTTCTTCCAATACATTTCGTCTGATTAGCCCACTTTCTTCTTCAACACAGAACTACAGATATTGCTTATAACAATCAACCCATTTCGGTTTTTGAACCACACTAAATATTCCTGGTGTCCATTTGGTGCTGATTTCATTCATATGACGAAGGCGGACGTTTTTGGTAGTTCAGTTTATATTGTCAATTTCCTTATATTTCAATCTTCGGTCTTATTTGACAAAGTCAACGTTTTTTTCTGTGATCAACGCTGGACGACCATCTGAGCAGAAGTCAGTCAGTCATAGCTTAAATGTTTTGACAAATCCTTGATGACTGTATATGAAGGTAAAGATTCCTCACAAGGAGTATGCAATTCATTAATTAATTTTCTTTGGAATAAATTCTCTCCTTTAAAGGATTTTATAATCGCTCGATAGTCAATTTTATCAGCTTTTTAATTTTCCAAAGCCTGTTCTGACGATTAACTAATATATTTTAAATAAAGAATCCTTAATAATTCGTCACTAGAGCCTTCAAGGACTTGTGGGAATTCTAGTAAATCTGAAATACTTAGACCTTGCTGCATGCTCGAACGCAAATGAATGGGATTTTTACCCCGTGGACCCACTGTAATATGTACAGAATTGATTGCCGAAAAGTATTCAGCCTATGTACAATGCGAACCATTTCTACTTTGAACATAATTTCCTCTGAGAATAGC
The DNA here is from genome assembly GCA_006980735.1 of Dasypogon diadema. Lineage (NCBI taxonomy): Eukaryota > Metazoa > Arthropoda > Insecta > Diptera > Asilidae > Dasypogon > Dasypogon diadema. The sequence goes on from QYTT01090211.1 coordinate 44,476, forward strand.
AAATGTAATTATTTTCAACAGCTGAGAAACAGTCCGAAAACTTTCTGTATATCAAAAGACCATTTGTGAAAGTGTTATGTGCCAAACTACATGATTCCTGCTCCAGACAATTGAATGTCCTTCACGTTTCGAAAGATTTATATTCGCACTCATCTTGTAGGACGTGCTCATACAGATACAAGAAATTATAAGTTATCAATTTGTAATATGGTGCCAGTGGTTCCTGGAAATATGTTACAATTTGAGACATGCGTGAAATGGAGGATAGCAAGTTAATAGAATTCATTAAATTTGAGAATATTGACATAACTTCAGACACAAGAGTTTTAGAAATGCATGGAAGCAGAATTTCAGGAGTCTCCTATCTGCTCTGTTGTGCCAAAATCTAATTCTTCTTTTTGTTGGAAAGTTAAAATTATTTTTTGAAGTCGTTAAGTTTGGGTTAACATTTATTTTAGGACTGAAATCTACTTTAAGTGATGCAAAGTCTACTTTCCTTGAAAATAAACATAAAACTAAAATGATAAATTGAGTTTTGTTCATAATTAGGAAATTCCCAAGGTTTAATTTAACTTTTGAAACACAAAAAGTTTTCGGTGCAAGTAAATTAGTTTTCGCATCTAATCTAAATGCCTCCTGGGGCTATTTCGTGCTTCTAGTACTAGAAGTATATAAACTACATATTTTCAACATATAAATAAATTCGAAGATCCGTAAGTGTGTTAATAATTCAACCCCTGCCTTATTCATTTTAATTCTAAATTTAAATATATTATGTAAATTATACAATCCTTAGACCTTAATAGTTATTGGCACTATTCGGGTTTCAGGTTCGAATTGCACTAATGATTACTAAAGATTGAGATTTACGTTCTGACAGCATAATAATCACTAGAGGCCATGGGATTACTGCAACAATTAGAAACTAGCCCTTATTCACTTAGCATTGTTACGAGCAATAAAAGCTAAGATGTTGATTTATTAAAGTAAAGAACCATTCCATGTCAACTCATTTATTCAGAACACATCGTAACTGAAGACTCATTACTAAAAATGCTAGTTACTATTTCACAAACAGTGCAAGTCATCCAATTGTCAAAGAAGTTTAGGGAACTTATTCTCCACTAGGAGACCGCTGTGCAATTGCACAAATTGAAGGTATATGTGTGACATAACGTTTTTATATGTTCCCTCAATTTGCACCTTAAATTCCAAAGCGCGTTTTTTTCAGAGGTGTCCCCTGTAGGCCTAATCCTCCCATGCAAGGAAGCAATAAAAAGACGTTTGCAAAATATTTTACCATGCAGAATAATGAAATGAAAAAAAAAATCCAATAAATCCATGTATTGCATACTTATCGGTGGCAAACACCGAACTTAACACCAAAGTTACCCAGGAACGCAACCCCAAAGTAATGAGCACAACCCTGAAGTGATGCGGATCAGTGTTGCCATTATAAAATTTCAAGAAGAGCTCGATGAAACTCCATATAAAAAAAGTGGCTGAAATACGGAACCGGAAGCTTTCTTTGTATAATTAATATATAGATTACAATATTGTGAGCTTTCAATTCGTATTTTAATTTTCAAAGCTTAATTTCTCTCGATATTTCATTGGAATTTTGTTACATTCTAGTGGTAATTTCAAATAAATAATTAACCTTATAAATGTTTCACGTCTTAGCGGTTCTAGGAAATGCCTTACAATATTGTGTCTTACCCTCAGCAGCAACAAGTCCGTTATATTAAACGTTTTGATATTCATACTTGAACCATTTATTTAATTTTCCACAACAATGGTAGGAGTTCTTTCGATGCCTCCAATTTACCTTATTCCATCAAAATCGATTTCTTGGAATTAACAATTCAGGAATTGGGGTGTTTAGTGAACGAGTATACATTCTGCTTTACAAACTGCCTTAATAGTCGACGGGGAAACAGAAATTTTAGTCTGTTTCTCATTCGGACAGCCCTTCTGTAGAAGGATTCTCGAAACTTCTTTTAGGTCTTGTCAAAGTTCTGCTCACTTACAGCTGAGTGATTGATTATTATTCTGGCTCGAAGGACCGAAAATTGATAAAATGAATTCCTTCTTGCCGCTAACAAACGTAAATTTAGGGGTCCTCGTTCTAGACCTCGCTCTGTCTACCACATCAGTAACCTCGAGACCTGAATTTATGACAATATTACTAATGGATTTATGTAGAATTGACACGTGAATGCGATCAGATTTAACTGGCTGAATATCATTGTCATATCTAGTTAGTGGAGTTTTCTACTTTAGACAATTTCATAATATAAAAATAATCGTTGGCTTATTCGACTAAGAGGATCATATCATAAGCCTTGACTGAATTAATGTAAGTGTAGCTCTACAGATTTTCTTCTCTGCATTAAAGAAAATTAATGAAAATGAATACATTAAATAACTAAGTGTTTATTTACCAATGGTTGTGACAATTCTGCTGAAAAAATTTTACTCGCGAAGCCACTGCTACATGATCTGACTTCTTAAACACAGATCTTCTCGGTAACTAAGTACTTTTAAGTAGTACTTTCAATTTATATAACTCATTTATATTTTATCAACCAATACCTCGACCCAGGTTTTGAATATAGGGTCCGCTAACCACAGACTTTCTGTACACTTGTCTCACGGAATATTTAGTATATATACAAATTTTGATCAAAATATTTCTTACACTTTTGAAATAAATAAGCCGTTTATTTTTCACCCTTTTCCAATTTTAGTAAAAATCGAAATGTAAGTGTAATTGAAATCCTCTAAAATGTATTTTTTCTATGTTTTCGAATTTAATATTTTTATATTTATTTTGATTTAGATTTAATTCTAGGATCTGAGTGGTTTCCTTCTCAATTTTTTCCTTGGTTTCGTTCTTTAACCTAGCTATGTTTAATTTTCCCAAATTTTATATTATTTTGAACACTATTTTCCAAAAAGTATTTATACTTACATATTCATAAATTTTTCCTCATATTCAGCAACTGATGTTTTAATACAAACAGACGAGTTGTTAAAATTGGAATTCGTAACCGTTTTCGGGCAGTTTCGAAAATATTTTCATTATTTCAATTATTCATAGGAATGTAAATATAACAAAAATCATCAGTACGCGATATAAGTATTCTAGTTTTTGTTTAGCAAAATATTTTGAATTCCGGAGAGCTAGTTGTATTGTAGCGTATCTAAATGGTTCTCGAGCGTTATTTAGGGTTCGTTATCGTTGGCATGGAATTTGAGATCGCTTCCTAATAGCCATCTTATCCATAAAAGCTTCCAGAGATAATTGATTTCGAATTTATAAAATAACATTTTTTTTTAACATTAACATTATTATTATTTTAGTGACAATTTTAAAAAACAGTTAAAATTTTATTTGAATATTTTGTAGACATTATTTTAATACGACAATATTTTAAAGCATTTTTTATGTCAATACTTTTTTTTCCTTGAGGGCTGCGAGAACTTTTTGTCATCTCCACCAATTATGGTCTTTTGTGTTTAAGCCCCCTTATGAAAAACGCCGTAGTTTCATACAATTATTTAATTAGTTAACCCAAATAAAAGGGAAATGAATTCTTTACGCGGTAGCACAATTAAATTTAGTAGCTGCAGAGTGAGAGGGTAAACACAATTGAAAGGAAAGAAAGCTGATACCTCAGGAGTCTTATTATTTACATTATCACATAGAACATACAGTCCTCTTTTATTTGAGATTGTACACAGTCTACTGCTCCTCCTTGTTTAGGAGCTACGAATTTTCAAAGTCAAAATTTTGGAATCTTGTTGTCCTAAACGAAGAGGGGTAGGAGAGTGGACAAGTAATCACTTAAAAGCCACTAGTGATCCCTGTGGATATGGAACTAGACTCGTATACAATACATATGTAGTAGTGTAGTATAAGCCATATGGGTTTCATCGAAAAAACGTCCAAAAAACCTTCAACTGCCGTTATTTCAAAAACCGTTAGGATTTCCACCCCCCTTCCTCTCATACAATTTTTTATTTGTCTTATGAAGGGATATCACTGGACGCACCGGATTGGTAACTTGATCAAGGACAGCCTGTGAAATAATATCCATTGTCTACGTTATTGACCTAGGCTACATTGTCTACGTGAAGTATTGCAATGAACACTACTCATTATTTCAACAATTGCATAATTTACATGGTATAGACATGCTACTACAAACATATATGTATACATCCCGTGAGAGTAAGAAAATGAAGTATTCCCAAATGGAATTTCCAAGAAAAAAATTGTCCGATTTTTTATTTAAGGCGACGGAGGGGAAGGCGGATTAACCGAAAATGCAACAAAAATATAAATTAATAATAGTTTCATAAGGAACGTTCTTGCTCAGGAGGAAGAGATTGGGGTCTATGGACAAAACACTGGCCGAGAACCCACGGAACTTTGAGCTTCGCACATCTCCGAGATACGGGAATTATTGGCCCTTCATTTACATTCGGACTTGATAACCTGCACCCCACCCAACATAGTGCCATAAAAATCTTGATTGGAGATACACATACCACTGAACTGGGGGTTCATTCACCGTCATCTACCAAGCCCCTGAAAGTAGTAGGTTGTAGGCCAAACTAGCAAAGGACATGCCATTCAGCGTTAGACAGTATGCCTGCTCGTTCGACTTGTTACATTTTTTCATATACAACGCGAACTACGAATATGTGACAACCGGCCAGCTATGGACAGATCTCATTGAGATGAACTAAAAATTGTATGGGGAGGGGATAGCGGGGCTAGGTTAATCCCACGGAGTAAGGATCTACAGTCATTTTAAATTTTCTGATTTGCATTTTACTTAATACTATGTAATTTCTAAAAGAGATCACAAGTCGTTTTTTGTTTAGTAGCCAGTCTCATAGCCTTTTCAAGGTTCTATCTCTCACCCCCACTCCCCTTCACCCTTCCCGAGAAATGAATATTTAAAATACAAATTTTGGGATCTTTGTCTGTTTGTCCGTCCACGCGTTATCTCGAGAACACCTAAAACTAGTGACTTCAAATTTGGTACACAGATACCCTATTAAAATTGAAAGATCAGGCTCGTAAATGTGCCAATTCGGACGACTGCTCCATAGGGTTGCCATATGAAACCCCCAGCTAAATCAAATCATGGCTTTAAAAAAATAACTCATGTGTAAAAATTGCCTTAATACACTTACTGCTGTGTCACAACACGCTACGCTTTCTTCATTTCTTTTTATAAGTATTTATTAATGACATTCAGTTGCTCACTTCCAATTCACTTATTCAGTTAAAAATACCTGTGATTTTAACATAACGAAGCTGTCTATTTTGTCGTGTAACCCATCTTAAGAAAATCTGATTAAATATCAAGGCATTTTTAAAAATTTATTTTCTTGCGAAAAACAAGGTTATTGAAAAATGGCAGGATAAAGCTAATAAATAAAAGACCATGTCCCAGAATATTTCATAGCTTCACTTAAAAGTGAACTCAATGAGGGAAAGCAGACAGTATACTGAAGAATCCTTAACCTAAACATAACTTGTAATATTGAAATAAAATACGAATTACCTGCAATGCTTAAGTCTTCCCATAAGGGAAGGTTATTTTGCACAAGGTCCTAGTAAATTTCTCAAGAGGGTATGGAATTTCAATTACATCGTAGAACATTTGGGTGAAAATATTAAAATGAGGCATTGCAGATAACGAAAACAAAGAAAAGCTTTAATGCGCCTTAAGAAAAATAACTGAAAATTAGAGCAAAATTGAAAGACTCGGAAGGAGCTTCCGCTGGATCACGAATTTTTGAATAGCAATTATGTTTTTTTACTCCAGGCAAAATCTTAAATGAAAGATCTGCAGAAAATTTGCCTATTTCTTTAAGATGAGGGGACGCAACAACAGCAGTGGAACATAATAATGGACGTAGCGCTTCCCAAGAATGCTGTTCAATTTGATTTAAAATTTTCCTTATATTTATAGAACTGCAGCTCAGGCTTATTATATAGTATATGAAAAGGAATTGAACTCTTTATAATTATCTCGTGATTAGGGGTTTAAGGCATCCTAGGTTGAAAAATTAAACGATGTAATATCGAAATTCAAGAAAAGTTTCAACGGAAAATTCTTTGATTACTCTACTGACGTCATAATCAAAGCTAGAAGGTTGCTTCGGACGATGTTTTCAATTGGCTTTACATTGAGGTTCTAAAAGGTAACTGATTCTGCTATTTCATATAGTAATATTAATACATTAAAAGTTCTTACCAGATAATAGTGTTTAAATCATTTCCTTCTGGGATATACACCTATATATATATATATATATTTCTCCTTCCCATTGCGAGCTTCCAGGCCGTAGGATAGCCTGCAGATTCGAATGTTAGCTGTGAATATTTCAGAATTAAACATTCACTACATATTTTTTACATGACTTTCTCCCTAAATCTAGGGTATAACATAGTTGGTATAAACCAACAGCTTGTTTACTTGTTTGGATTTAATTTTGAATCCATTTTTATGTTTCTTTGGTTATTATTTCCTACAGAATTTTTATTTTTTCTACTTTGAATTCTTCCATCTTTTATTTTCTTTTGAATTGCTCCTTTAGTTATATATTTATTTTATCAGTTGAAGGCAGATATTTATTTTTTATTTTTTTCAATCTTGTCACTTGAACGAGCACCCTCTGCTTTGATTGAGGCACCCATAGACTCAACAAAAGCAGGCCTCTTCCTTTGAGTCTTTTCTCGTCTCTCTGCCCAGCGCTGTCTTAGCTGGTCCGCTTCGGACCTAGTTCCTAGGTAGTTGAATAACCTCGACTTTTTTTGTTATTTCGGGCATTCGTATATAGGTTAACTCTTCCATGCTACCCATGGGGCAACTATCACAATGCACCTGTTCGCTAAGGTCGGGCAGTCACATACAATGTGTCTCAGTATTTTGGACGCACAGTCTGCGTGTATTATTCTCAAGGATCGCCATCTTTTTGGAGTGGTATCCAAAGCTACTGTAGTCAAAGAAACCATGCTTAGAACTTTCATTCTGATTGTTCCTCACGACAGCGTAATTCCTTTCATAGCAAGTCGTTGGCAAGTTGTCATATTTCCTGCCGATTTTGGAGTTCTTTTATGACATATTTTCGACAAAGTCCTCCGCCACGCCTTTCCTAGTGACGAAATATGGTTCTGGACGTTGAAACCCTATATTCGTCCACTGCTGAAATGGAATCATGAGCAAGAAAGAATAAAATAATTCTCTTAGTAAAAGGATGAAAGTAAATAATCCACAGAATATAAAAGTGCAACATTCTTGAAGAGTCCACCTCAAACAACATGGTTAATATTAAAACCATTTACCTAATGGTTGTAATGCGAAAAGACTGCTTTAATTCAAAGTTGAGTGGGTCGTCTCTATATAATATCTTAGTTTTCTTCAGTGCTTGGCTGGCATCGAAAATGCAGCAAATAACGCTTTTAGAGATATTCGCATTTGCTGAAAGCCTTCCTTTAAAAGGACTCTTAAAGAAAATAAAACTTTGAGAATTTTCACTTGCTTATCTTGAATTTTTTATTACAAAATTTATTTAGTAAATGGATTTTCTTGAAGGAAACTTTAAAAGTCGAAATATTTTTCATTTCAGATTTTTTCTGGTACACGACAAATGCTTACAATTCGTGGGAGATTTTGTAGAATAAAATCGCTGCTGTGTCTCTTGATTTGTTATGAAGTTTTTACTAGAATAAGATTTCAGTATGATTAATTATTAATATTTCTACAACATACGAAGTTCAGAAAGGAGTTTCTAAATAATCGTCCCTATGGAATGAAATTAAAGATGGAAAAATAAGTTTGGTCTTATCGGAGAATTATGTAAAGCTTCCATTTCAATGTCCTCTATTAGTTGAATTATTTCGCAACAAAATTTTATAAAAATCGAACGAAGCATTTTAGTAACCTATTCTGGACATTTATACCACCGATAACAAGTTATTTCGCTCATTTATCACACGACAAGTTTCGTATACTTTTTTCGTTTTATCTATGATTAATACCATTTTAAGTATTTCTGCCGTCGCTTTTTGTGATGTAATGATGCTATACAAAATTGTTTACTATATCTTTAAAACGGCGAAACGTTAAAGAGGTATTGAAGGATGTTACATCATTGATATGATTTTAGTAATTTTGTTGATTGTGGATTGATTGATCGATTTTAATCTAAAAGGTTTGCAACTAATAACTGGATGATAACTAGATGACGAAATTCTTTTAGTGATATATTTAATACAATAATAATGATTGATGGTGAGTTACTCTAGCTGGTAACCTTCTGATACTTTCGTATAAAATGCATTCTATAAACTGCTTTCAATTCTGTTTAATGGTTAGTCATGATATGCTTTTTTATGAGAAAATATAATTCCCAAACTGAAGAAAATGTTACGATATTAAAATACCATTCAATTACGTCGTCTCGTGATGATATTTTCCGATAAAAGATATGACATGTTAATAATTTATGAACGTATGTCTAAATGGCTTTGCTTTTTTCCAACCACGATGAGTTTTAGTTGTTCCAAAAAAAAGTAGTTCACGACTGTTAAGCATCTTAAATCCCTTCGTATGATGATCAAACCATCATCGTATTTCATACTATCAGTGTTATTATCTAAGAAAACATTAGGCAGATACTTTAAGATCTCTTATATTTTCTCGTTTATATCCTTTGCCCTTACTTATCAGTACTACCGCAGATTTGATAGATCGCTGGACCATTTCCGCAAAGTTCCCTAATGAACTCATTAATTTTTTATTTGAATTCACACTTCCTAATCATGTACCATAAAATATCTAATAATTATTCTGTAAATGCACTTCTTTTATTTCCCATTACGAAGGCCATATGTCAGCAAAAGCATTGGTAAAGGAGATATTATCCCATTTGATAGGACGAGTTATTGGAACAAATCCACACATTCAAAATTCGTGTTACAGTCTTCCCCGATAACTTCTGCGCAAAAGTCTATCGCGCTTTCTATAGATCGAATCTGTGGTAGATAACGGAGTGCTTAATAGAACCAGATGTAAATTTTAGCCAATTTGTTAGCACCCAACAATTTAAAACAAGTTGCCCGACATGTTGGCAAAATTTATATGAGTCGAAACGAGGCTTTAGAGATATCAAAGCCTCGATGTCATAAGCAAAGTCATAGTGAAATGCCTGTTCTACGAAGATCGCGATACCCGGTGATTGATAATGACGATCTCATTAAATTTAGTTGCTAATATATTGAGAAATCTTAGAAATTCAATATAACTTGAAAATGTCCACCTGAAAAGAAAATTTCCTTATTCGGTGAAATATTTTGATCACAGCAAATCAATCTGATCATCGTTAGTTCGACTGCCTGCTACAGATACTCAGAAAGAACAGTCTACGAATTTTCTATAACACTTTACCCACGCCGGTGGTCGAGTGGGCTGAGGCGCACGTCCGCAGATTTTCTTCTCTGTTGGCGTGGGTTCGAATCCCGCACAGGACACTGCGATTTTTCTGGGTACCAATGGTTCAGGCAATTCTACTGACAAGAATTGTACTTGTGAAGCCACTGGCATGTTGCACAGTAAAAAAAAAGTTCATGCCAAAAATTGTGGCTCATGTGCAACATTTGTCAGGTTAAAATTTCCCAATCTCCCCTTCCCTAATTTCCTTTCGCCTAAAGCTGTGCTGTGAGAATCATAGGGTTGTCCCCTGAGCTTAGGAAACACCTTAAAAAAATCATTACGAATTAGATGAGGGTGAATTTTCAGTTCATAACCCAAATAAGAAAATTACCATTTTGTAATTCGTGTTCTGAATACAAGTTGGAAGCACTTGGTGAACGAAAACAAGAAAGTAAATTTTCTATTTATCTGGACATTTTCAAGTGTAAATTTAATTTTCAAGGTTTCTAAATAAATAAAGTTAAGGAATACATATTACTGTTTCGTAATCAGAGGAAAAAATTAATAGTGGCAATTTTATATTTCCACACACTCCAAAACAATAAAAAATCTCACAATCTACACTTAAGCTAAAAATTATTCTGAGAGAAAGTGAAACTTCTGCAAGACTAAATTAATTCACACTAATACAATAGCAGTAAAACATCTTAAGCTAAACATGGTAAAAGGCTCTAAATTTTACTTCCATCCATGAAAAGTCATATAAATCTTATGTCAAATAATAATCCAACAGAAGATGTTATCGTTCGAAAGGAAAACACAGGATATTTTTCTTGTTGACTCCGTGAACAGGATATGGGTCTCAGTTAAACCAAGTGGCAGGAGTTCTTTATTGTAATGGGATTTATGTATATGATAAAGTGCTGATAAAATCACCTGCTTTCCTGCTAGAGCCAACAAATAAAAGTAAAAAATGAAAATGTATCCCTTGTAAATCGTTGGCAGTATTTTTTGAGTTATTTTATTTCAAATGATTTGAACATGTATGGAGGACTGTGGAAACCGTAGTCGGAAAATTACAGGTTATCTTGGTGCGTATCTAAGAGATACATTTGTTAATAATATGTGCTGAAAAGCGGTAAAAAAGGATCTCGTTGTAAAAATACAATTTTTAGATTAAATGCAACTTTTTCCGTAAGAAAACACACCACATTTTTATTCTGACCTTTTAAAGGAATTTATATTTAAAAAACATTTTTTCGGTGAATATTCTAATCTTCCTGCCATTAGTTGCTGCATTTTGAATTCCTACCTACAGTTCCTACTGACCTGCATGAAGCTTGTGGTTGACCGGGCATATACCTAAATTATCCCTTTCAACTAATCTCTTGTTTTCTTGTTTTCATAGATTAGTTTGCAAAGATTTTAATCAACCATTAAATGGGCTCAAAATCAGAGCGATTATTCGCATTTCATAGAAACTAGGGGTGAGTGAGTATTATATATTCTGTATGGATATAAATTCAGTGCTATATCAGTGAGGATGGAACTCAAGTTTATTGAAGTGTAGACTGTAAATTTCCACTCTGAAGAGTAGGTTTAACGGCCATTATTGAACTCGGATTAACTTATCAGGCTGTGGAAACCACAAATTGAGTCGATTGGAAAATTTCACTGGTGTACATGAACTACCTACACATCGTTTACTCGACCAACGAAGTTAGTTAGAGAGAAGAGTAGAGGGCCTACCAATTTAACCACTGGAGGTGTAAGAGATAAAATTGATTGCTTGAATACAACTGTGCTGAAAATTGATGGCAATTACAATCACAAATCAATTGCTTTAAAACATTAGGAAAATAAAGGAATTACTACAGAATTAAAAAAAACATCAGAAGGATTGGAGTTTTGTGGGGTGATTTGCTGGTATTTCAGAAAGGACTGCCAATTTATTTACGAGGAAGAGTTGTTAAAATTGCCTTTGATTCACATAATTCTCCGAACTTTTTTACAAGAGTTTTTACACATTTATCGAGATACAGGCTGAATTTCATACACATGTCTTCTTAAGTATGTATTCCATTTGCATGCATGCATCCTTCATCTGAACTAAGGAAAATCATTTCTCACTTAGTAAGCATTTCAGAAATTCAGGTAAGTGTGTCTTTAGCACAAAATTTCCTTAAATGCGAATAACAAGACAGAACTACTTTCTTCGCAAAACATCATCTAAAACGCAAAATAATCAGATCTCCATGTTAATTTTCGTTAAAGTTTTCTGTAATACAGTTCAGGTCTTTATCAAAGGCAATTCTCCATGTCATTTTTCAAAGAAGTTCTTAATATTCCACAGGCGTTCAAATCCGTTCTTGCAGTTTCACATTTCTCTAAAACCCTTTTTCCAACTTTCCTTCATATAATAAGGGTGAGAGGTTCAGTCGAAAGGTATCGTTACTTTGGGATAATTTTCCCTACTTTGAAAATAAAATTAACTCAGTATAGTTTCATGACATCTGCTACGAACGAAGAATTTAGTATGGTATGGCAGATGGGACGTTATAATTAAAATGGAGGTCAGTTTAATCCCGAAAGATTACAAGACACAAACATCGGATTACCACCTCAAGTTTTTTAAATGGTGTTTATACCTTTCGAATCGCTTAGAATGGATTATGTGCGGTTTAAAATAATAACCAGCCCTATGAAATATTACATACTATAAAATGGGATGAATTTGGATGATTTCCATCTTAATATCTTGAAATTTGCTAAAATTTATAAAATTAGTAACTTTCCTGTGGCCAGTGTGAAGTCCAGTAAAGAATAAATTGACTCAATTTTGGAAAAGTCTTGCCAGAAGGAGAATATTAATCAAGTTTTGTCAATCTAGGCCTATAAGAAATGGAAGTGAAATGTTATTGATAAAACGCCAAATTAATGCAAGTATTCGTCTTTGACTTCGTCTCGTTACAACAATTAGTGACATCAGCAAGCACATTAACTTGTTCCAATTGGTTTGCTTAGCTTGAAGGCAAGTCTGTCGTTGACTTGATAAAGTGTTACATAAACTAGTCAAACTATACGGCGTAGACGTCTGACGTCACTAACTTTGCCAGCAAGATGAAGACAAAGATGAAGACTTCAATCCATAGATCGAAAGTACTTGTTAACCAACGCTTAACAATCGTGTGGTAGCGCGTTGTCTTGGTGAATTTTCCCAAAGAAAATTGTTCTAAATACGTACCCATATCCAACCGACATAAATCTATCCCTTTTTTACTATTACGGGAACTTTTTATTTGTTATTGTTCATGGAAATGGATGTAGAAAAGTCTCCGCTTCAGAACGGGTTAGATGGATACATGTCTTATATCAAACTAAAGGAAAACTTTTGGGGATTCCAAATTATGTAACAAAAGTGAATTGTTAATCACAGTTGTTTTAAGAAAATTGCATATTTATATGAAAGAAGACAAAAGAATTCCAAAATTTTGAGTTTAGAAATTCGTAGCTCCTAAACAGAGAGAAGAAGGAGCCCTACTATACCTTTTTAATTATAATGATATAATATAAATTTTCAAATCATTGCAAAAGAAGATGGTGGTGGTATATTTATATTCCGCTTGACTTACGAGAATAATAATGTAAACTTGGAGCTTATTTATTTCTTTTATTAAAAAAAAAATGCCAAAAAACATGACAGAAAACTATCAAGGAAAATTTATCGTCCTTATTGTTTTCGTAGTACAGTAGAAATGTGATAATGAGTAGATAAACCACCACGAAGGAGAATTATCTGTAGTCTTTAAAAACTTTCCCTTGAATCCAACAAATTCTTAAGTTTCCGGAGGAAGTCTTTGTTATTTTGCCGGAAAACTTTGCAAAATCTCATCTGTACACCATTATTCTTCTTGAACTTTTGTCTTATTTTTAAGTTTTTAAAGTTTCTCAAGGAAGAGGGCTTCTAAAGAGTTACGTTTTTGCTTTAGTAAAAAGATATTCATTATGGTACTCTACGTGAGGGAGTTAAGTGGTTTTAATTAATTACAGAGGTATAAAGATTACATTTATAGATAAATTAGAGTGAAGTTGATAGAAAACAGTCGGGAAGTATAAAAGTTATGGTATCTCTTTTATTAATTGAATTAATCCCTTCGTGTTATAGAAGACTTAATGTTTCTTTTACAATTTCGAAATTACTCCACAATACAATTGATGGAATCTCTCACTCTGGCATCGTACTTTTACTGCGGTGCGTACTACTGCTCTATAATAATTCTAAATTTTGTTATCTTTGAAGCATCGAGATTCATAGGTTACTCTGCCATTTACAATAAACTTTTATTAAATCGGGATGTTATATTGTGCTTGAAGTTATCAAGTTTGTATAACTGCATTACGGGCATAGAATTAAAAAAAAAACCTACTTACTTTCACTTTATATATATAGAGGTTCTTTTGGTTATAAAAAGAAGGAAATAAAGGTAGTCATCATCACTACATCAACTTATTCTGGGTTTTAGCTTCCTCAATTTCACTCCTTTTTAAGAACGCGAAAGTTATTACGCTTCCTGGTAACATCAGGGCTTTCAAAACCTAAAAGTTATAACTCCAGAAAATTTAATACAAGTAGCCTAGTTTCTTATTATATTATAGGATATAATTTGCGATATTAGAACACTCTACGTTAATTATAATTTCTTATTCGACCTTATTATAGATGTTGCCGATAGGGATGTGCTCTGGGTAGCTCAAAGGCCGTACAAGCCAGATCCGAGACTCAAGCGAGCCTCATGCTCTAGGCTGAGCTAGCCCCTCCTCCGTAGTGTGAAGGCATGAGGGCGGGCGGCATGCTTGCAGGCTGGCAAATTGCTGAGAGTGTGCTGAAAAAGGAGTAATAAAAAAATTGAAAAATAAAAAAGGGGTAAAGCGGACCTGTGGTAATTGGGGGAAGGGGGGGGGGGGAGGGGGGGGGGAGGCAGGTGGTGTTGACTCCCCCTTCTGGGCCGATGACCTAATCACCCATGCACCCTGGTGGCCCGGATGTTGTCTCAGGATGCCCTATTGACCTGCGGATGCCATAATTATACTTTAGGGATACCCGTAGAATCATCCCTCTGAAATCTAGGAAATTCCTATTATCTATCCCCTTTTTTCGATTTAAACCACTTATTATAAATTCAACATCTATTTGATTAATTTTCTTCGAATGTTTTATAATGTTCATAGGTTTTCAATACAGTGCGATAAATATTGGATAGTATTTTACATGAGAGTAGACCTGTCCCGCTCTCTATCCTTTCCTAATAATTTAACTCCCTTAGTAAATATTCCTGTCATCTTGTAAGTATTCCAAAAACAGACTAATTTTTATTCTCTAGAATTCTGCGAATAATGTGCTCTAGGTTGAAAACAATACACACTACTTTTAGTTATTCTGCTTAATTGCCCATCCCATGTATAAGTCAAGAGCGAAAAACTAAAATGTGTGGGATAAAAAGTCCAATCAATCTTATTTATCGGGCGTGCGCTATCAAGTAACTATGAAAACCTCTTCGACTTGAACGGCCCAGTAATTCTGAAGAAAAAGTCCATAGTTTATGGCCAGCCAGCTTGACGAATGGTTTGTTTCACTGCTGAATCAATTCCTTGCCTGAAATCTCTTTGAGGATATTCGCAGGCTCTTCTCCAACACTGTAAAAATAATTGCTTTACCACAGTTTACTGCCTTGTAACCAGATCTCGACAGGTAAATTAAAGCAAAATCGTAACAAATAAGAAATTGGAAAAAGCTTAATGATTTTTGCGGGTTAGCTTACTCCTTCATATGTACACATCCCTCAGGAATGTCACTAAAGGTATCAAATTTACATGTTTTCATAAACTCGATAATTTGGAGTAAACATTTTCAATTTTCCA
>QYTT01090211.1:59875-70481 GCA_006980735.1 Dasypogon diadema
CTACATCAACTTATTCTGGGTTTTAGCTTCCTCAATTTCACTCCTTTTTAAGAACGCGAAAGTTATTACGCTTCCTGGTAACATCAGGGCTTTCAAAACCTAAAAGTTATAACTCCAGAAAATTTAATACAAGTAGCCTAGTTTCTTATTATATTATAGGATATAATTTGCGATATTAGAACACTCTACGTTAATTATAATTTCTTATTCGACCTTATTATAGATGTTGCCGATAGGGATGTGCTCTGGGTAGCTCAAAGGCCGTACAGGCCAGAGCCGAGACTCAAACGAGCCTCATGCTCAAGGCTGAGCTAGCCCTTCCTCCGTAGTGTGAAGGCATGAGGGCGGGCGCATACTTGCCTCTTATTATAAATTCAACAACTATTTGATTAATTTTCTTCGAATTATTTATAATGTTCATAAGCTTTCAATACAGTGCGATAAATATTGGATAGTATTTTACATGAGAGTAGACCTGTCCCGCTCTCTATCCTTTCCTAATAATTTAACTCCCTTAGTAAATATTCCCGTAATCTTGTAAGTATTTCAAAAACAGACTAATTTTTATTCTCTATAATTCTGCGAATAATGTGATCTAGATTGAAAACAATACACACTACTTTTAGTTATTCTGCTTAATTGCCCATCCCATGTATAAGTCAGGAGTGAAAAACTAAAATGTGTGGGATAAAAAGTCCAATCAATCTTATTTATCGGGCGTGCGCTATCGAGTAACTATGAAAACCTCTTCGACTTGAACGGCCCAGTAATTCTGAAGAAAAAGTAGTAGTTTATGGCTAGCCTTAAAGTGGGCTGCTTGACGAATGGTTTGTTTCACTGCTGAATCAATTCCTTGCTTGACATCTCTTTGAGAGTATTCTCAGGCTCTTCTCCAACACTGTAAAAATAATTGCTTTACCACAGTTTACTGCCTTGTAACCAGATCTCGACAGGTAAATTAAAGCAAAATCGTAACAAATAAGAAATTGGAAAAAGCTTAATGATTTTTGCGGGTTAGCTTACTCCTTCATATGTACACATCCCTCAGGAATGTCACTAAAGGTATCAAATTTACATGTTTTCATAAATTCGATAATTTGGAGTAAACATTTTCAATTTTCCAGTACTACACGCTGGCTTTTTCATATTTGTTGAAATGCATCAATCTTTCCAATCGGAAATATTAAACTTTAATTCGTTTTTCCAAATGATAGCTCTCGCTGTATTTGCCTCCCCAGTTTTCCAATTTCGGAGGTAATTTCTGATGTAATTTGGCATCACAGGGGGAATTCATCTCCTTTAAGCGCTTGAATTGGTACAGTATTTGGAAAATACCCTGCAGGTGCTATTTATTTCCATCAAATTCTCAGGAGATTCGAATAAAATCACGTAGTCTTTCCATTAAAGTTAAACAATTCCAATCAGCGGGGTGTGGCTTCAATTTAAATATCCGAAGCGAGCGAAAAGAGTAATTTTAAACTTTGATTTACGTATATATTAGTTGAAGTGTCTGAATAGAACGCGATACGAGCGAAGCGTATATTGCGACAGAGTATTCGCAAACTCAAAACTCATTTTCATTATAGCAATATCAATTTTGCTATCAGTATAAATCAAATGCACTGTCCACCTAAAGCGAATGAAAGCGTCGCAAATGTAGCGAATAAAATATTTCTGTTCACACCGAACGCGACTCGTCGCGAAAAAAAATCACATTACAAACATATAAATGAGGGTTAAACACTACTTAATCAGTGATGTTTTCTACTATGACCATTTTTAGGGTTCCGTACGTCCGAATGAAAACCGAACCCTTATAGGATCACTAATTTCCTCCGAACCTTCTGGACCGATTAACATGAAATTTGTTACACATATGAACTTCTGTGACACAAACACGTGGGTCTAACGCAAATAAATAAATTTTGAATATGGAGGGCATTTTTGGGGACCAAATTAGAAAATTAAAAAACAAAATTTTTGCAAACTGTACCGTGAAATAAAATGTATTTTTTATATTGTCTCAAATATATTTTTTTTATAATTTTAAAATAAATAGTTTTAAAGTTATTTAAGAAAATAGGTGAAAATTGACCATTTCCCCCTCCCCCTTATCGCCGAAACTACTAAGCACAAAATTTTGAAAAAAATACTGAAAATAGTTCTTTACTTATGGAATACAGGAAAACCTATAAGAAGTCTATGGTCTTAAAATATCATGATAAATCTCTCAATATTGTCCATAATAAATCAAAAAATGAAATATCAGAATACCTTCTATCCTTGGTCTTAGTCCACGTACTCAAGAATATACGACAAGACAAAATTCAACGACAGACAATATATTCAGCAATTTTCATCTAGAATCCGGTAGCATACGTTTTTTTTAGTTACCACAAACAAAATTGGGTCAGATTTAAAAAAACATGGTAGATAACACATTCATCGTACGGAACCCTCTCCACGCGAGTTCAACTCGCGCTTGTCCGATGTTTTATTTAACGCCTTACCCCACTCAGCTTAACTCAGGTCCAAGAAACAACAACAAACATTTCAGACAACACCTACGTCACGAGATCATACAGAGAAAATATTGATTGCAGCTATGATCTATTTTGTGAGAAGCAATGGATCTTCTATTCTTCTGTGAAACTTATACAAATTGGAGAAGACACTACGCCCCATAAATTTCCTGTATAGAGTATTGACTTCAGTTTCGCAGTATTAGGTGCCTCCATTAATACCGGAAATACTCTCGCGCCGTTCATGAAATGCAATTATCACCGACAAATTTTTCTGTCAGCTGTCCAATTAATTAAGTTTATCAATTTTATCTAAAGCTCATATTGCCCTTCTAAACAGAAATGTTCCATTACATTATGGAAAGTCACAAGCTTTATAATCTCGAATCTTTTGTACATTGTGTCATAATTTATTCTGGCAGGTCGTTAAAATTCATTTTATCTAAAATTGCAATCTAATTATTGGAAGAAATACGGGTCTGCAGACAATTTAAAAATTTAATCTTGTGATCAAGCTCAGTGATTCAATTTCTAAATGAATAGAATGAAATTGGAGATTGATAAAAGCAAATATGTTCAAGCTATGGAAACGGTTTATTAATAAAAAATACAAAACAATAAATGGTTTCTGAAGTAGTAACGCCATTCAGAATATATAGCATTTACATTTCAAAAGCAAGCGTTTCAAGAACAGCTACAACCAGATCAAAGACAAGACCAACCAAAAATATTTCAACGCGAACCAAATCAAAATCAGCGTCAACTACTTCAAAAAAATAACAACTTTTTCAAATTCAAATCCAACCAAATAAACTTCAATAGCAACCATTTTAACATGCAAAACTGACTTAAATCCTCTTGTTTTTTACTTATGGAGCTTCTTAAGAAAAATTTTTTTATATAACAGACTTATTGAAACGAGAGCAAAATTATGGACTCGATTCCAAAGAGCTTATGATGTAGTTCGCACGAACAGGAGGATATTTGCATGAGTTCGAGAAAATTTCATTCGTAGAATGCAATTTTGCATTAAAAAAGATGGAAGGCAATTTAAGCATTTACTATAAAAGACTTAAAAAATTTGTTGTTTTTTTAGGTAAGTTTTTTGGAGTACTACTCTATCTCACCTCCACATGGAGTACCTACCCTGAGTAACGCTAAAGAGTTAGAATTTGGTGGTAAATAATCAAATTATTACGATGAAATCAGGTTAATTAGAAAGTTCAACTTTTGTTCTCTATCACCAAGTTACATTTGTGGTAATTGCTTGACTAGGTTTGAACCTAGGTATGGACTTGTAGGTATCAAATTAAAGGAGACATTCCGAGCAATCAAACGAAAAAATACGTTCCATGGGATTTTGATGAGAAATGTAGTGGAATCGGTAAATTTCAAAAAAAATCGTTTCAAAAATCGGAAAGAGCGAATGGTTTTATCAAATAACGCCTTAGTATCCACGTATATTAAAGATACTACGGGATGGAAAAGGAAGGCAGATCTTAAAAAATTCCAAAGTGGTATAACCCCGTCTCTCTCCTAAACGAAGCTGCACCTGGCAAAGTGCCCATACAATTTTTTCACGTCAACAACACAACCTACACGATGGCATATAGTAGTGCACTTATTTACTGAACACCGTATATGCACTAAAAGAAGTGCAGTACTTTTATAAGGTAAAATAAAAGATGACGGGGAGCTTAAAAGAATTAATAAATTATTCCTGGAATTGTGTATTGAATTATTATTCAATATTGCAGGTTTGGCAATCTTTATCATTTATCTTATGCATTAAAGACTATTGCAAGGGATTTCATTGTAGATTATATTGACAGCCGCTTGAAGAATCTTGTATAAAAGATATAAACGCTAGAGATACCCCAGATACATTTTCCTCGTCTTAAGTTATGTGGATAATAAGATTAACAAGCGGTTCTGTTTCTCGGTCAAAACCAAGAGACATTGCCGAGTATGCAATAAAGGAAGAAATGGCCAAGTTTCTTGGTAATCTGAGAAAATTGTTTCGTTGCATATGTTGTTCAACTGCTGAACAAACTTCATCCATTGAAATCTCAGTATCTTACAGAAAATTTTGCAATTTGTGGATTTTCATTTTCACTTAATTGTATTATGAAGTAGAGTACAGATTCCTCCCTCAATAACTCCGGGAAACTGAACACTAGTGTCATAGTTTAAATGCTTTGAAATTTTCATGGTAGATGCAATTATAAAATAAGCCTAGTTTTTAAGTTTTGAGGGTGAAACTTCACTCACATAACTTCGGAAGATATATAGTTTCCAAGAATTAGAGAAGTTTATCAGAACTTTGGGAATAAAAAAGAACTCCATATTCCAAACTATCTTACAGAATGTTTATGACCTTTAATAAAGATTGGAATAAATTATGTTTTCAGAAATTTCATCTGAAAATCGAGTTAAGCGGTTAAAAGGAAAAACAAAGTGGAAATTGCAGTAATAACCAACGAACATTAATAGCATTATATATGTTCGTTGGTAATAACAATGACCTTTTTGGATCCCAGGAGCATCTAAAAATATATCTGGTACGCAATCTAAAAGCGTGGTTTTTACTGAGTATTTTCATGGTATAACGTGGGAGATAAAATTTGATGCAGATTTGGACAAACTTAATTTAACGACTCACAAAAAATGTTATAATTTGAGTAAGGTGAAGTAAAATATATGTGTAAATCCTCGTTTTCTGATGCCACTAATGAGTGAAGAGAAAATAAATGTAAAAATCTAAATTTGTTATTGTAAGCCAGTGAGTGAAAAAATCGGAGCGGATTGAGAAACATTTTTAATTATAAAATAAATAACTAATATAGAATGATGAAAGTGGCGGAACAGAACATTTAACGTAAATGAGTATATAAAATGCTTGGATCATGTGGTAAACATGAAACAGTGAAACACTTTTTATCAGAGAGATATAACAGATCTAAAACAAACAATACAGTTAAACGAGATTAAGGTAATATTTTTCCAGAAAATAGGAAAAAACCAGGAAAGCAACCAATTCTTAATGCCAAGCAATTGAAATATTTTTAAAAAAATTTGCTGAAAATAAGGTTGGTGTAAGCAGTCGAAAAATGGCGAATAATGTAATGTAATGTTTTATTGTATGATACAAAGCACAAAATATATAAATAAATTCAATACAATATAGCCAACTTCTAATTCTAACAACTAACAAAACAAAGTATAGAAAGAAAAAAAAACTAAAGTTCATGAAAATTATAAACAATAGTAAATATAAACAATATAAATAAATTACTAGATGACCTACCGTAAAATGGGGTGATAAGCGCCGGCGGGGTGTTAAGCGCCGAAACTTTTTTTTCGTTTTCAAATTTAAATTGCGCAAACACTATGCGACATAGCTGCCCGTTCGAACGCTTATATTGTAGCTTTGGGATGTTGGTAAGACTGTTTAACAGTTACTATGTTGAAACAACATTTCATTTGGCTGCATCACGCGAATGAGTAAAGATACTTTTGCACTGTTTTCAAACATCCAGAAGTTTATATTGCCAAGATAGGTTTAAATTTTTTTTTACCATAAGTGACCTATAGTGCTTAATAGTTGATTCTTTTGTGATTATTTTATGGGCTTATTCATAATTCTATCGCTCCAAATCATCGAGATATTTTGACTCAACTGCAAAAAGTCATTTTTCGAGAACGTGCGGGGTGTTCAGCGCCATTTTTGTTTACGTGTTTTTTAGTGAAAAAATGTTTTAAATGAGTTTTGTTTGTTACAAAAACAACAGAGTTAGGAATATACTTTTAGAATGGAAAAGAGGTCCCGGGCAAAATGAAGCCACAATTCCAAAAGCAAAACCAACACAGAATGTTGTCGTTCCTGAACGAAATAATTAATGGCGAAACTGTCGTTCGAAACCCATCCTGAAATCCGAAGACGACGTTTCGTTTCCACTCTCTCAATGAAATTAAATGAAGTTTAAATTCAAGAATTATGTTCGAAAAATGTCAAATTTACTTTTTTTAATAAAAAAATTTGAAATCGAGCTCAAAAATACATCTTTTTGTCCATTTTCTGCAAGTGGCGCTTATCACCCCATTTCGACTTTTTCGAAAAATCGCGATTTTTCTAAAAAATTAATTATTTCCACTATCGAAACCTCTAATTTTCTTGCAGATTCTTAAAAGAGAGATACACAATTGGTATGGGCCGATTTCCGTTGTAATTTTAAAATAGCAAAATATAAGCAGATTTTCATTTAAAAATTTTTTGTGGCGCTTATCACCCCATTTTACGGTACTTATTTAATACTTCCCTATAATGATAATAATAGTAAAAATATTTAATTAACGAAATGCTACACATTATTTAATCCAACATATCTTAGCGGTAGTGACTGTTCAAAAGATAAGAAGTATGCAAACAGGTCAGGGCTTAGAGGGCAGCCTTGCCTTAAATCCGAATTAGACTTGAACCACTTTGATAGCTCCACTCCATCCCATACTCCAGCTTTTGTGTTAGAATACAAACTCCTTATTATGTTAATAAACTTGTTTGAGGCGCCAAGATTATGTACCTTATAATACAATACGTTTTTGTTAATCTTATCAAAGGCAGCTTTAAAGTCAACAAAAAAACAGTATATCTTCTTTTTGCCATTAGCCCAAGATAGATGAATCACTGCAAGCAGGTTAAAAATATTGTCAATCGTGGAGTATCCTGATTTAAAACCATCAGCCTGATATTCATTTAATATGCCATACCTCCTATCCCACATCTTCAGCCCTTGCTGGAGTACACTTAGAAAGATTTTAGCAGCAACATCCAAAAATGATAAGCCTCTGTAGTTCTGCACATTATTGGGATCACCCTTCTTGAATATCGGGAAGATGATTGCTCTTTGAAAATCAGGGGGAACTTCACCAATATTATATATGTCATTAAATACATCACACATTTTCTCGAGAAAACATAAAGGGGCATTTTTGAAGAGCTCGTATGTGATTCTGTCGTAACCTGGGGCTTTGTTGTCTCTAGATCTTTGCAGCACCACAGAAATTTCATCGGCGAATAAATTTCATTAGATTTGCGCTTAGAGAACTTCCTTGGAATGACCCTATGATTCTTCCATCTTATCATTAGCGTCTTAATATCATTGGTATTGGACTCATTTGAAGGGGCACACTTGTAGCGGCTTTCCAACGATACCTTACTTGCCCCGATCGATTGTGTTCTTGAAATGTTATTCAAGGTCAAAATTTCAAAATGTGAAATTTGTGGTCCTTAAGAAAGATAACAAATTTTTAGAAGAGCTTTTCCTACGATAAAATACTTCACTGCCAAGTAGTTCACAAATAGAAAAATAGGTTGCTTACCATCGCCAAGAATGTTCTTGTTTTACATTGATGCAATGCAATAAACAGCAACTATGAAATGCAATTTTCATTGCATGTTCATCTAAATATTGAATAAACATGAAATCTATAATAATCAGCATCTACTTTGATATACTTTGACCTATTTTGATCTAGAACTTAGATCTTTAGGTATTTTTTTGATCGACACATTAGATTAGTAATTTTCTGTGATCTTTTTAGAGATCAAATACAAATACTGATACTTTTGATCGTATTACAATACTGGTCTGCGAATATCTAAACACCCTAAAGAGACTGGCTAAAAATATTATCCCAGGATATAAAGGAATAGACTCAATGAATTAGCAGATAGCATTCGCAGATGGCCCTTCAATTGCAGTATTTATGGTTAAGCGGCGTATAATAATAGTTTCATAGATAAAATAATAAATCAGTGAGTATATAACTCTAAATCTACGTATTAGAAATTGATAGCAGGACCTTAGACAGGCTAAAAAGTTCATTAATTATGAGTTGTCGAAGGCTAAAGAGCTTTTCAACCTTAGCTGACTGAAGAAAAGGATTTTAGCATCTTGAAAAGCTAATATTCATGCCTGCTAGTGTCACGGAGGCGAATCCTAACTAAATCCTACACTTTATAGAAACCACTAATTTAAACCGAAGATAGTAAGTCATAAAGGACCTTGTAAAGTCGAAGTGATGGAAAGATAGAGACAACAACATCATAGTGATCTAATAGATTCGTGGATATACTGTCGACTTGGAACTCATAAGAAGGAGTCTATCTGATAAGAGTGGATGACTTTGCTTGCATAGTGAAATATCAGATCAACGTTGAAAAGACGTAATACTTGGCAGCCTACTCAAGGCGTACTTCCGGATAAAATTTTGAAATCGGTGAAAGGAATATTAACTATACCTAAGTTTCTTTCTTCTTTCTGCACTCGCTTGTAAGAATTTCGCATATCTTACCAATATGTAGGTTTAACCCTGGATCTTTATAATAACTGTGTCTTAAATTTAATATTTGATGTTAGCGAACTCTTTCTCTAATATTTCACACCTATTTTTCTAATAGCATAATAATTGTTGGCCCACTTCTACTTAAAGACGATATTAAAGATGAGGGCCTATATATATATGAGACAGAAGCATCAAAGACGAGGACGCCATAGGTCCAAGAGTTACGATGAAACAGAAAAAGATTTATGTTTCATAGAATCGAGAACAGCCGACGCTTGTAAAGTTTATATTTTTCCAAAAGTCCCAGAAAAAGTTTTTATTACTTTCGATAATATAACATTCTTTCTCGTTGCTTTCACCCTCAAGGTTATCACTTTAAAAACACTTAAAGAACTCAAACAAACAAAGAAAACAATATTCAGTTGTTCAAGTGGGGTGGGGGTGGGGGTGTGGTAAAACTACTTCAAGCGTATACAAAATATGTTTATTTAAGAAAAGCAAACTGGATGAATGCAGAACCTTGCAGCTGATCCAAGTGAACAATCCTGTTAGTCAAGTTAGTTTAAAGTTCAACATGAGTTTATAGTATATCATATTTGCCCTGAATTCCTCTTGCAAGAGGGAGAATTTTATGGAAGCGGGAGATGTATTCCCTGAAAATAGACCGTAATATTTCACATGCGACTGCGATACAAGTTTCTACTAAATAATGAGGAGTCATTTAGGGAAAAGGATCGGAGAGATACTTTTTATTGCTTTTTCTCGAAGAAGAGTTAAGTTCAGTAAAAAGTTTCTCGGGGAAGGAAAGGACGCAATAATATAATTAATTTGCCACAACTGCTTTTGATATCGAATAATGTCCTTGTGATGTGGCTAACATTTCCCCAAGATTTATATTATCTAATAAATTTGAACATCATTCTCGCCACCATCACAGCCCAAGCATTCCACTGAAATTAGATTTTAATCTTGGCAGAACCAGAGCTTGCACACCAGTGCAATGTTCAGAATGAGGAATTTATCTTAGCTATTAAGCGGCCCACAATACTAGTGCTTTTCGAGCTAAACTAGAACAGTCCTTAGAATCGGAGAGAGCATTTCACTCAGGAAATCTTAATTACGAAATTTCGGCTCGACTGAAAATCACTGGGGTTTTGATGCAATTTGGAAAATTTCCAGTTTTATGTGACACAATTTGGCTTTGAGGTGATGTGGTTATCTCTAGATCTGTTTGTATACGACATATTTATATCCAAGATAGAAGACTTTTTCCAGTTTTGGAACCATTCACGAGTAACAATTGCATACACCTTCTTTCCTTGGATTTGTAATTAAGAGTGGCATTGACGAAATTATATCAATTTGTGGAAGGTTTTCACAGTCATCAAATACCTTCAGCCTCAGATTTATTGCTACATCTTTTGTGATGGATTAAGCTATTAAAACACCTCTCTACAACAGCTAAGCAAAGCAATCTAATACAAGATTTGAATAACAAACTATTCCTAGATGTATCCGTGTTGTGTTTTAGAGGGACAGAACCAATTTATTATTTGGAAATATCTTCTATAGAAATTACCCACTCACTAGCCGGGCTCATTCAAAATTTTGACATCAAATTGGGTTCAAACAAATTACCTTTCGGTTCTTAGTTCTGTCCTAAGCAGTAAGTTTTCAAGGATATTTAGGGGTGATTTATGTTGTGTTATGTGTGATTTGTATTGTGAAGTTTACATACA